>JAQFZW010001650.1:0-24400 GCA_034687055.1 Heteromurus nitidus
CTTAACTTTCATCAAGAAATGAAATGATACCATCATCGCGCACCTTACTGATTACTTTCAGTGATTTTTTTGTATTTGTATGACAAAGTTTATATCGCGCATCTGCATATGAACTGACACTATGACCTCTATATTATATAGATTTCAAATGAATGACGGAATGAATTATACGAATCCTTAAAAGAACTCATATATTTATGACTTGACATTGCGAGAGAGAGAGCTAAAGCGGAGAATCCTTCTGTCACATTTCGTAAACAAAATACAAAATCCGTCATCATAAATCTTTGTCTGTCATGATGAAAAGAGAGAGAGAAAAATAGATGCATCTTGGTTCGTATAACTTAACGTTTCATTGAACCTCGCCGATGAACCGTAAACGCAGGAGGAGAGCTCGATTTTTAGCAGGTAGGATGCGTCACAAAAAAATAGGCGAAAGACGTACGAGCAAACATTCGTAATAGGAAGAAATAGAGTTGACCGTCATTTCGAGCTGTTTTACCTACGAGCGTGTTATGTGTCAACTTCCATGTTTTCCAGAAGAGATAGTACGCGCGTATGTGATTTCGCGTTAGAACACACATTCAGTCGCACCCACTTTTTACGAATTTCATTGAAACTGCATCAGGCGTTTGTAATCCATTTTATAATCCTTAGACAGGATGCGGACCAAGTTGGAAAAAAGGTGATGATTTGGTGTACACACTTTTCGGGTTAACCCGAAATGACCCAAAAGCGATAACACACATTCCTTTCGCGAGTACTCACGAGAACTTCAGGGAAAAAGGGATTATATTTGCACCTTCTACTTCGTACTACACGATTCTTTTTGCAAGGCATATGCTTATACACTTGACAAGCTGATTGATAATATGTGATACATTCGCAAAAAAAATTCCATTCCCAAATGCAGGATATCATTCATTTCCTTTAGGACGTAACGTGCCACCATTTTTGCAACTTGGTTTGACACACGCGTGGAGAGAAAAGGTATTGCAAAAATAAGTGATGCATAGTTAAAATAGTATGCCCTCTTATAGCGAGTGCAACTGGTACATGCATATAATTTATAATATAAAATTCGGATCTATATGTATCTGCAATATATACTGTCAAGCAGATTTGGTGATAGCGAATTCGCCGTCGTCTGCAAAGCAATCCGTTGTCTAAATACGAAAAGAAAAAAAAACTGGTAAATCGGCTTATATGTTTACCAAGTAGTATAAAGAATCAATTACAAAGTTTAAAATGACGCGATTATGTAAAGCAACCTTCCTTTCAGCCAGAGATTGGCATTGCTGTCGCCAACAGCAGAAGAAGAAGCCGCCGATCGAGAATGAGAGAGAACACACATTTTTAGCATCTGAACAAGAAGAAGCATTAATGAAATTTTATAAATCATGCATAATGTGAATGTTTGTTTTAAAAGGCATATGCATGTTAAACTACATATTATGTTATATGACGGTTTATTTATTGCAAGGCTCCTCTGCAGATTACAGCGGATCAAGATGGAACGAACGAGTATATGAAATATTTATAGTTTTATATAAGCATGATATGTCGGCGGAACATGATTTACACGTAAATGTGTGTCCTCTTCCAAGAAACTGATTGCAAGATTACTGAATAAGAAGGATATATATTAAAAAATCAAAGAAGAAGAATATATAATCCATCCAATTTATGTTTCAACTTGACCAAGTCTGCGAGAAACACTCGTCGAGAGATGATGAGTGAGACTCTTTACGTTTAGAGTTGACTGCTAAAATAAAAGATGTCCTAACATAAAACATACAGAAACTCGCCCAACAAGTTGACTTTTTTCTCTCTCTCTCAAACTACCCTACAACTTCATCAATCGTGTACCTTCTCCTCAATTCATTACATATATATCGTGTATGTGCACCACAAATCTGCGTCCAATTGTTGTTTGCAAGAAAATCCTTAATTAAACAAAAGTGCAGTCAAGATTCGCTTTTTTTCTTCTTCATGTTTGAGAATTTTTCCTTTTCCAAACTTGGACGAGCCACGTTTAACACGAGATCAACGAGAGTTGCGCATATAACTTTTTCAGACTACCTTAATAATAAAAAAATCTTAGCGAAAAAGGGACGTGTGTTTAAACATCACACAAGAGTGCGAAACAATATATCCAAAGGAAAGAAAGACACAGTCTTCCTCGATGAGTGTGCCTGATCTCGCTGGATCATCACCACCACCACCATTTTTCTGCTGTACCTCGTAGTGAAAGGAGCACGATTTTTTATCCCAATTTTCAGTTGACTATGAGACTGAGGCAAATGAGTAGTGTGTCTCGTGCACCTAGTCACCAGCGACGACTAAAAAGAAGCGTTCTTCTTCCATTCAATAACCCCGACAATCAAATTATAGTGCAGCCAGTGTAATAACACACACGCACGATTTTTTATAATATTTTTTTAGTTGAATAAGTATTGTGTGAGCGTTGGAGATCAAAAAGACTGCGTATTATGAAGGGAGGACGACGCGTGTATCTCCGCAGCCTCGTGTGCACTGTGATAGTAATTCTCGTGTTGCTCCGATCTCCGGTACAGGCCCGCAGAAGGGTCCGGCACCACAGGAGCAGCAACTCGGACATCAATGCGCTACAGTCAGAGTTCGAGCAGAATGTAAGGCGTTTATTATTCTAAATCAAGTTAATCTTGACGTGCTTATAATTTCTTTTGTTACAATACATTTTTTGTGTCTTTGCAGAGTAATCTAGTGCATAGTGCAAGGTGGAAATGCAACGTTCCTAAGCAGAAACTAGTGTACCTGAGTGAATCGACTGCGCCGTTGCCGCCTGACACGCCAGACACAATCTGGCTAGTGGAGGCGACAGTCCTACACCGCTGCGAGCAAGCGTTTGGTAAGCTACACAAATATATGTGTACACACAGGTTTATATCCTCCAGGAATAATAATTATTCTAATTTGATAATATAAAAAAAACTTGTTTTTTATGTGAATTTGCAGGTTGCTGTAAGCTGCCAAAGACGTGTCAACCAGTGATAACGGAGCAGGTGACAGTGACATTGAAGAAGCGGCACTTGGGCCCGGGGGGCACAGAGACATTTTACCGCCTACCTTTTACAAACCATACCCAATGCGCGTGCAGAAACCCGTAGTAGTTTAGTGATTTTTAAAATCTCTCTTTTTATATATAGAATGGCTAAGTTACCACCTGTGTTCAATTATCATAATAATAATGTATTAAGTATATTTTATAAATCAATCCTAACACTGAAAAGTAAAGGAAATGTCACCAGTATGATGGTCAAATGAGATTGTAAAGTTTATTTTTACGAGCGGCTGCTCATGCTCGATGAAGTAGACTCCCTGTTTTGAGTGGCGCTCCCACACGATTTTCTCTCCAGGAACAAATTGCTGCTTCGGACCCGTTGACACTGTCGTCTCGTCGTCTACCTTCCAGTCGATCCAGATCGCGATCCCGTTCGTCTTCAAGTCGCTCTTATTATCGTCACACAGTTTCAACACGCCTTGCGATGACAGTCGGTGCGGACTCTCCGACAAGTCAAATCCCAAAAAGTCTACAGCTTCTGACGTCGCTATCGAACCGTACTCCCACAGAGGCTGCGCGTCCACTGGACAGTCGGAAATCGACGAAGAGTGCTGGAACATACATATCCACGCGATTTGTACACAATAGTTTTTTTAATTAATTAACTTTTAATTTACAACCACACACACTCACGCTGATAAGCTCATCAAAGTCGGCAAGGTCAAACATGTGAACGGCCTTTCCAACTGGAGCGTGTATCTTCCACAAGTGCTCGAAATGCACAGCTGCGCCTCTGAGCATTGCCGACTTTGGTGCGACCCTGACGTTTGGAGACAGCAACAAAGGACTCACAGATTTGTACAGATACCAGAACATTAGGTTGTTCCAGGGATACACAGCCACGTGGAAATGAGGATCTCCCGTTACCAAATCGATCTGAACAAAAGTATCAGCATATGATATAAAATACGCAAATTATCATAATAATATATTACAACTACGGCCACCCACCTTCTTCCCCTCCAAAATCTCAGAGTCGAGTTTCTCCGGATCCGCACCAACAAAAACAATTTTCCCAACAACATCCCCGTCCACTTGATTCGCTTGCACGATATCCTTACACACTCGCTCGTTATCCGGACACGTTTCCACCACAAACACTTTGGCAGCTCCGAGCTTGGCGAGAATGACTGGCAAGATTGAGCAGTCGCTGATGCAAAGGCAGGTAGTTTCCCCAGGCACAATAAGGTTGCGATACACTCTGATAAAATTCTCATACCGGTCCTTATCATTCATCATGTAGAACTGCGACCTGGAAATAACAGTGTGCACTCCACACTCGCAGACAGGATGGAACGCTTTCACGTCCGTCTTCTTCCCAACGTCAAACCAAAACGCGTACTCGTCATGCGAGCATTGCAACGTTCCAATGTTATCAATCTCAAGTGACGCAGATCTGGGAATGTAGTAGACGCTGTGCATCCAGTGGTCTCTCCAAGCCGCCTCTTGAGCAGCACATTTCTTAAACCACCGCTCCGGCCCATTTCTTACGTAAGACGGCTGGCAAGACAGCACGTTCTTCCCTGACGTGTCCATGTCCAGGTCCCACCAGAGGAAGAGTGCGTTAGCTTTTCCTTCCGTTTCAGATTTGAAGTCAACTGCGACAGATCTCCGTGTCGGAATCGGACTTGCTGTTGTGAAGTCGAACGTGAAGATGGGGAGTGGGGGGCTAAGCGGGGTGAACTCGTTCCTTTGGATTGCGTCCAGCTGCAGATCTTGCACGGACGGGATTCCCGGACAACCTGACACTTTTGATGGAAACTGAACTTTGACAGAGCCTGCTGAAACATCTAGTTCTGAAGGCAACGAGTTCCATCGTTCAACCTCTGGCGAGTGCACCACTTGCGCGTATACTGTTGACGATGCCGGGATCACTACCGCGTCTGTCTACAATCACAAAAATTAAACTGATTTGTTTATGCAACTTAACCCACAAACAACAAAAGCTCAGCCTTTTAAAAATATTATTACAAAGTAAAAAAATAAATCAAATTGAATATTTGCCATACAACAAGTAGTTCTTTGTGAGCATGGTTGAACGTGCCAATAGCTCCCTCTCCAATTAGTTCCGTGTCAAACACTTCCGTGACGAGAATATTGCACCGAAAAGGAATATCTTGTCCAACGACAAGTTCCGTAGAGCGTTTCGGAATAAGTTTGATTTTCCCTTCGAACCCGTTCCGCTTGACAACCTTCCTCGCACACTCCAGCATTGGGGTGAACGCATCACAAGCAAATACAGCATCAGCTCCAGCCACCACCGCCATCATACTCAGTAGACCCGTTCCAGTTCCAATATCCAGCACGTTTGCTGGCTTCCCAGAATCCTTCAGCTTTGCAATTTCGAACCGGAGAGCTTCAAAATACCGGATGTTCTGGAGAATCATAACAAAAATCATTAAAAAAATATTACATAATAAACAACACGTACAAGCCAAAGCCACACATAAAAAATCATATGCATTTATTTACCCTGTCATGATCATGCAACATGTCGGCATAAGCGGAGCGAGCAATTTCCTGGTGAAAGTCGTAGTCATCAGGAAGTTCCACCCACTCAACTTTCCCTGTTGTACAGTTCAGCCTGGACACGAAGCTCAGCTCTCTTGGAACATTTCTGCAGCAATCAAGGGAAACCTTGTCCACTGTTGGAGGAACAACTTCTGCAGCTTCCTTCTCCAGTTCTGCCGACTTGCTATCCGAGGACATCCCTGATTGGTGGCCCATCATCCGTGGACCAGTATTCCACAACAAATTTTTTGTTACAATTTGGAACTGAAGGAGTGCGAGTCGATGAAGCAGCTGTCTTTGGTGAACAATCCTAAACGTCAGCACACTCCCAAAATGCAATCGTCTCCAGCAAAGATTTATGAGTACCTGTCACAGGCAAAAAGGAACACAACAAACTGGAAAATAATGAATTTGTTTTGATTGTGTACACGTGTCAAGAGGTGCCGGTCGAGACTTACCATAAAAGTCGAAATCTCAATTTAGCAGTTGACAACTCACCGTAATACGTAATCAACACAAACTAGAAATAAAACCGGAAACGATAAAAACGTCTGTGTTTTGGAAATTTTAATGTTGATTGTTTTCAACAACAAAAATGATCACAAACGGAGATGATATTCGACGTGTGTGTACACAGTTGTCTACCCATGAGCATGGAATATGGTTCGCGGGGTGTATCACATCGCCCCATTTCAAATTTATCGTTTCCAAAGTAGAATATGGGTGCAGTGGCAAGCGTCGCTTTGCTTCGGGGCGCCTGGAAACGGTGCATTTAATCTGGCAGAAATTCATGATTGAATTAAGTTAAAGTTAAGTTATTAAATTAAATTACTGATTGGTTAATTGAAAACTTGGTAATGCACAAGCAAATTCCATACTTCATTCAGGTAATAGTGTGAGTGAAAGTGGTGAAAGCTGGAGCGAATTCGTTATTGTGAGCATGGAATTTTCGGACGTGGTAACACGGTTAGTTAAGATTTGAGTGTGGATTTCATGATAAGCTGGTCGATAAACGCTAGAGGATGAGGATAACCTTAATTAGCTAACCTTGTTATTCTAATTAAATTGTTAGCTAAATTGACCATGATTTTAGTATTCTCAATATGGCGTTATAAATGAGGGTGGCTAAACGCGAATGAATTTGAATGAACCCTGACTCCGAACTAGAACTCGGCCTCTTCGCAGTCGTCATCGAGAATACGGTTACAATTTACAATTCCACCGGTACAACCCCCCCCCCCCCCAAATGTTAGTGCATTTGTCGCAAGCATATTTCGGCAAGTTTTCAACGATTACTTGCATACATATTTTCCCTGCTTTTTAGCGCATAAATAATCCCAAAACTCGTCACACATGCACATCCGGTTTTATATATAAATAAAAAAATGTTAAAATTAACAGTCCCAATTAAACACTAAATCGGACCTAGCCATGATGCCTCCAATGCAGCGTAATGCAATGCCTCCAACCTCCCTCCACCAAAAAAAAGCTGAACAAAGCTCCTCTAAAAATGTACCCATACAAAAAATACCCAAAACGGAGAAACATTTTTTGTGTGAGAAATAGGTATAAACTACGCTACTCTTCCATACCCTAATATAAACCTTTGAATAAAAGGTATCTAAAATAGACATACTCTCTCGTTGTACTAAACGTTGTAGTAAACCTCTTCGTCATCGGCACATACATACACAAAACGAACGCTGCTCTGCTCACAGTCAAGTCACAGTGGTGATATTTGTACAACACAAAATGCACATATAAAAAGCATTTTAAGGATATGCTTTCGAGTGTAGCGGCGGAGAAAAACCTTCTTTTTTTATGTGGTCGATGTGTGTTTGCTGAACATTGCGATATATATATTTTTTTGTAAAGTATTCTTACGTCTCTCTTGTTTCTTCACGAAAAATTTGTTCCACGAGAGAGAATTCCTATTTACGGATAAATATCACCATCAATCCTCACACACTACTCCCGTCGTAACAGTCGATTGAGGTTGAAATTATCGAATGAAACTTCTGGAGAAAAAATTAATTTCTTGGAATATTAATTTTTTTTCGTCTCCAAGAAATTCCTGAAAATTTATTGGGAACTGACTGATGAGTGAGCAGGAAAAAAAAATTATAGTTGCGTTTAAATAGGGATATTTTTCATTCTTGTGTGAACACGTAAAGAATTTCAAGTGGACAAGGAATCCTGGAGAAGAAAAAAATACATCGATTGTTTCGGTATTTTCCTGGAGATTGTGAACTTTGTTCAAATTATTTCGAGAAAGTATTTCCACCCGGTTTGACATTTAAAGTTGTGCGTCATTCATCATTTGTGGTGATCTGTCATCTGTGCCGACACACATGACGGATATATATACTTGAACCGGAAAAAAAGTCCAGTTTGAAGAAAATACTAAATACACTGGAAGTTATTTTTTAACTCGTGTGTAATTTGATTGTGAAGTGATTTTTTTTCCAGTAGTTTATTTACGTCAATATATTTGTTTAGTTTACACATTTTAAACGGATTTCGTGTATCTCTCTGTCATCTGTGGTCAGCTGTTTATTTTTTTAAAGGAATTATATTGCTTGTGTTGTTTTTTCAAGTTATAAAGTCGCGTCGAACTACTTATAATATTTAATCAAAATGAGCAACGTTGGTAAGTGGATCTCTTGAGTAATTTCATATATTTTACTTTTATTTTATGGTCAATTTGTTGTAAGGATGCATGTAATTCATATTTCTGTCGCCTTTGATGAGTCATTGCGTGTAGATTGTGTTAGGGTGCTCTGCTGTTCGAAAGTTATATGCTGGATTCTATATAAACAATCCGAGAAGTCTAAGCAATTATTTAATAAATGTTTTTGTTGTTTCGTTATGTTGGCGGTATAGTTGTTCCAAGGGCATTCCGACTTCTCGAGGAGCTGGAGCAGGGTCAAAAGGGTGTTGGAGATGGAACCATTAGCTGGGGGCTCGAGAATGATGATGATATGACCCTGACACATTGGACTGGCATGATCATTGGACCGCCTAGGGTACGCACTTAACCAAAACCATCCAGTATATACATAAATGTTTAATAACAATTCAAACTTAATAGCGTGTTTCTTTTTTTTTGCGCAGACGCCATACGAGAACAGAATGTATAGTCTAAAAATGGAATGTGCCGATAGGTATCCCGACGATCCTCCCATCATCCGGTTTCTCTCGCGTATTAATATGACTTGTGTTAATAGTACTACAGGTTTGGTGAGTCATCAGATAATCACGTATTTCCAGCTACAAAATCACGTGTTAAAAGCACAATTAATTTTTTTCGCAGGTTGATAATCGCCAAGTCCCAATGCTATCCCGTTGGCAGCGAGAGTACACAATAAAAACGGTACTACAAGAACTAAGAAGACTCATGACTGTCAAAGACAACTTAAAGCTAACTCAGCCTCCTGAAGGAGCCACTTTCTAGTGATGTAACGACACACAGTTGTTTCCAAAAGTATCGTATTGTTAAATCACAAGAAAGAAAGATGATTTTTTTTGTGTGTACACAAACGTACTTTCTCGTGTTTTTTGAGAGTCTGCAAAAAGAAAAAAAAATATGGGGGACATCATCATCATCATCATCACTACTAAATATGCTAATCAAAACTTTTTTCAGCGTTTTATAGCGTATATTATGGTACATAGAAGGGCATCAGCAAAAAAAATCATCACACAAATTCTTCAACTCTCCTCCTCCGTCGTCATCCAAAAAAAATCTATTTCTTTTTTTTCCTTCCTCGTATGGATGCATATTAATGAGAGAAGTTGTACGCATGATTATGCATTCTTATCAAGGATTATCTTGTAACTTATATAAATACACATTCACAGAAAAAAATATATAAATATAATGATGATTTTTTTGTGCGAATTAATTAGAATGAAACCCCACAAAAGCTCGTTATAAATTCTTAAATAGTCACTTTCGTTTCCTCTTTTTTTCTCGTAAGAAAAACGTGTGCGCGTACCTGTGTATTAAAAACGGAAATTAGAGAAATTGAGTTGTATTTCTGGAAGAGGATTGTTCCTCTCTAAAAAAATTAATTAAATTGTAATAAGTTAGTTGTCGCTCACGTTTTAGTTTATACATATATTTAGCCAAGCCATGTCCAAAACAAAGAAAAAGAAGGAAAAAACTCTGTTGAGGATAATAAAATACTAAAAACAATGAATCCCGTGATTTGTTTAATAATAATTTTCCGATTATTATGTATTTTTTCTTCACAAACGGCAGTTGATGTTGCATATATTTTTTCACAATTTTTTTTATGTATGGCTAAATACGAAATCTAAAGAGAATATTTGTGTACTTGGATAGATTTGTATTTTACTACAGTTTCTTTCTCTCCCCCACCTCACATTTTTCATTAAGTTACACGGGATCCCTTTATACACACGCAAATACAATGGATCTTTGATTTTACATTTAAAGAGTCGTGCATATACATATTTATATCATAATTCAAATTACATAGTTTACAGATAATTATTTTTTGGAGACTGGCTTGAATGCAATTTTCCTACTCTTAATCGATGACCACTTATGGCGCTTCATGTAGTACGTTATCAACGCCAACATGCTGAACATCATCATAGCCTGCGGACACACAACAACACAATTATAGTCTCATATTAATTATCATTATAATTAATACACGTGTGTATTCGAACCTTGAGGGCCATTTGCTTCCTGACGTCGTGCTCGGGTTCTGCAGCCCATTTCAAGAAAGTGCACACATCTTTCGCCAACTGACTCGCTGTTGCTGGAGTGCCATCCTCATATTCCATAGCCTACGCACACACACAATTCCAGTTTATTCTCTTGCGTTTTGCTGGAATTTATTCACCAGCAATTTACAGTTTTAATATAACAAACCTCGTTGTAGAGCGCTTGAGCCATGGAAATAGCGCCGCCAGGGAAGTACGGGTTGAAGTGTTGTCCCTCCCTAAGGACGACTCCAGCGGGAGCGTCGCAGTATCCAGTAAGCAGCGCAAATACGTAATCCTCTCCTCCGTGGCGAGCGGCAGTGATGTACGAAAGATCCGGAGGGAACGCTCCGTTATTCGCAGCACGTGCAGCCTCGTCGTTCGCATACGGATTTGGGAAGTAATCCGACAATTTCCCTGGCCGCTGGAACATGTTCCCGTTCTCGTCCGGACCATCCGTTACCTACAAAAATAATAATAATCCAGTTTTTATAACCAATATATCACGTAATCTAACGACACAATGAGCATAAAAGTACAAAAAAATAACGGAATTATTTTAAATTACTTGAACTTCCTCAGCTTGTGCCTTAGCTTCAAGCTCAGTGTGCGAGACTCCGATAAGGTTACGGTAAGCAATGAACCTCATTGAGTGGCACGCAGAGCACACCTGTTTGTAGACCTCATACCCTCGCCTGATGGAAGCATGGTCAAGAGCCTGATACGTGCCATTGTGTGACCACGGCAAATGCGGAGGATGGAGTTCAAGGTCACCTGCATTCACAGACTTTTCTAATCCGACTAAAAGAAGCAGACCTCCCGCACCAACTGCACCAAGACTAGCAAGAAGCTGTATAGAACCACCACAAAAAATAACATTAATGTTTCACAGAAAAAAAAACTCTGGTAACAAGCCATCGCCCAAAAAATCCGTATCTAAAATCTCACCACTTTCTTCCCGGTGCTGGCATTCTTGAATGCCGATGCCGCATCGGTGCTTAAAAACTGCTGATAAACAAAACTACTATTTCCCGGTGTCGCTGTTCTCTGGAAATTGCAACCAAAAGACATTAATTTCACTCCAGCAGACCCAAAATAATGAACAAGTCTTCAAAACCTGGAATCAGCTGTTCCATAACCACAACACATGTTTACAAAAAACCTAATGTCCGTTACCTGAACCATCCTATTTCCTCCAGCAGCTCCGAATAACACATGCCCTTTACTAGAAACTTGAATAATCCTTGGTGGCAGTCTTCCTAAAACTCCAGCCATCTTAATTGCTTTTTTGTTTTTATAAAGAAAAGGCGAGTAGTTGTTGATGTGAAACCAAATCAATATTTGACTAACTTGACTTGACTGAAAAAGTTTCGAGCTCTGGAAACCCAACAAAAAAAACAATAACAATTCAGCAGTTTATTAAATGAGAATTAAACTTAACATCCCACCTCAAAGCAAATAAGATTTTTTAAAATTAAATTTCTTACCAAGAAAGTGTGAAAGTAGAATCCACTTGAGCAATTACATTTAAGATTGAAGAAGACCGAATTAGTGAAACCTGCCCAACTCAACACCTGCAAGTAATAAACAGCTGGGCACTTACCGAGAAAGCAATAGAAAATTTACAAATTATTGCTTTTTACGAAGGAGACCGATTAGGTCGTATTTTTTATATATATATTTTTATATATTATGTGTTACTTGAGAATTGAGCCGGATTGAATATGGAACGAAGGATGGATCATGGGATTTGATCTCGGAAGATGAAGAAGAGAAGAGGAACACAGATGAGAGCTGTACTCCACATGTGTATATTTTTATGCATATATTTTTTTTGTATCTGATTTACATGGCTGCTCGTTCCTTGGAATATACACATACACTAGCCCCATGAAGGAGATTCAAGTGCACATTTGAGAAATACTAAACACTGGAAGGAGTACTGGGACGCGGGATATTTGAATTCAAGTTGGAAAGTTGGGAGGTGGGGTAGAATGAGATATAGTATACATGATCGAACAAACAAACGCTAATGCTTTGTTGGTTTTTTGTTGACAGTTTTGCAGACTTTGTTTGAGGCTTTTTTTAGTTAATTGCTTAATTAAGTATGTGGAAACGAGTGAAATGGAATTTATTGACAAAAAACATTCTACAATAGAAGTGTTTTGCGCTGCTTTGAGTTATAATTTGTAATTTATTGTTTTGTGTGTATACGTATTGGTGCGTAATTATTGTTGTGATTGAGCTACTTTTCACTCAACTAAGATGTTTTTTAATTTTCAAAGGTTTTTTTTGTTCGGTTTTTAAAAACTTGTCATTCTGATATAAATCACATTTATGCGAAGTGCGAATCATACGATACCGAATAAAGTTTTAAACCCGGAGATGATGATATATATTCAATATAATATCGTCGCCGGAAATGAATACTAATCTTTTTTGCGCATCCTCACACATCCAGTTTTACAAGTGCATTGCATTGATTAACGAGATCTTAAGCCCAAATAAATAAATAAGCTCGTTGAGATCCTAAAAACTCTGAGCAACGACAGAAAAGGTCATTTGTTTATGCATTGAATCTGCGTTGCGCATCTTTGTCTATGAATGGAAGTTATATATTTTTTGTGTTGTAACCATAAATACGCATTTCAAAGCGAACAAAACATACATGTGTATGCATGCACAAACTCTCCAATTGAACCCCATAAAACGATAGTTTACAACAACACAATCACTTTTCTGTGTGTGTCTTGACCTCGACTCTCCTGAAAAATTCACCCAAATCCCAACTTGAAGTTGTAACACAATGAAAAATAATATGTCGTCTCCTCCTCCCCCTTAAATATTGTATACTGAACGGTAAACCCTTTCTAAATCACAAGGTTAAGTCAAGTACTTACTTGAAGAAAAAAAATCATACAATATCCTTCCCACACACGATCGCACACGTTAATAGCGTTTGATTGTCAGCGACGAACGAATATAACTATAAAAAAGGGCTCTATACAAAGCCAGTTTTTTGAGAGCTTAAACATTCATTCAACACACAAAACCCAATATATAACAACCAGTTTCGCATATTGGCACGCTGCATACATATTTAAGCCCCTGCTGATCATTCATTCGAAACATTTAAACTCTTGCTGAGTATATACTGGCCTACACACACGACACTAAATCAGAACTTTTAAAGGTCGCATTCATTTGCTGAGGTTCTTTTTAACGAAACCCCCATTCAAGGATTCGTTCAAAAGACACTACGTTCCGTGCATAAAAGTGCATGCATAATATTACGCTTCGTTCATCCACCAAAACCCGAAGAAGATGAATCAGATGGAAAAGTACATCGGGTGTTTTTGTTTGATGCTGTATTAAACAGCAGAATAAAGTCATGCAGAATTGACAAGCAAAAGATCGCTAGAATGAAAAGAGATATATAGGCAAGCACAAGCACAATGCTCGTCCACGCTCGTTTCCCATATACAAAAATCCTCACTCATACACACGAACACACAATCCACCACACATTTTTTGATGAGCCAAGACACGTAGAAAAAAAACTATCACGAAGAAGTCCCATAATACAAAATACGAAAAATCCCCAAAGTTCTTCATATGACATGAATGAGGAGCTGCAGAAAAAAAGTGAGTGAAGAAGAAGCAGACTTAACGTGTGTGAGCTCTCTCTAGTATATTAAATCGTACAAAAACCATTCATTTGTGTACTTGATCGCCAATCAACATCCGCACACATATGCATACTTTTGTCATATTATATTTGTGTGTTTTTGGACACATCACACTCATGAGCATACACACGATCCAATTCACACGAGAGAGGATAAAATAAAAACTCCTCTCTCTTGTCAAATAAATTAGTATGATTTTAAGTTTTAATTAAGTATACAATTGTGTGTAAAAAGAGTTCGCTAAAAATCTGGATCAAATACGAGTTGCTGTTGTACGTGAAAAAGTGACAGGAGCATGCACAAAAATATACACCTTATCTTTCGTTTACTCAACACTGGACAAGCGAATATGTTTTCATAATCAAAACTGCTCTTCCTGTTGTGTAGCCCACTTATTATTTTGTGTTCGTTATTTTTTTTATCGAATTTGTTGACTGACGAGAGAGGCTCCAAGAGACTTTTAATTCGACTCCAGAGGAAATTTTTTTTAAAACTCGTGTGTATGCGAGTGTTATAACACAAAAACCAATTAATTTAATGGTCTTTTATATATTTTCACGTAAAGAACTGTATTCTCATAACACGGGTAAGCTCAAGCTTAAAATACGATTTGTTAAAAAGCAACATGTCATCGAAATTATTTTGTGTCAACTCGGAACACAAAAGAGTTTTAAGCATTAAACTCATAATATATAGGTTTAGTAAAAGGAGTATTATGAAATATTATTTGTACAGAAAAAATCACAAACTGCAATGTCTTTTTGATGTGGTTTCATCAAACCATATTAAACTGGGAAAACCGCTGATTTCAGCATCTAAGCTATTGAACCTATAAAAATTTAAGAGCTCTCTGTTCTGTTTTTTATCGTGTCAGCGAGTATATACGCGAGCAATTATAAAAATACATGTATGTGTGAGAGAGATTGCATTAAATGGTTTTGTTTTAACCTTTTACACCGAGAGAGTTACATAAAAACGCATATCTACTCTGCTTTCGGAATAAGAAGATAGTTCATAGCCGAACATTATAGCAACATTTGAGTTAAATGAGATTCTATGGTTACATGTTACAACCCGATGCTATGAACTTTCTTCTTATTCCGAAAACAGAGTAGAATGAGTCTCGACACACAAAACACCGACATAAAAAACTCCCATATTTAGAACTAAACTCAAGCTCGCAGTTAATAATAGAACATGGAAAAATGATCTTTCTCGAGTCTCTATATATATCCTAACGCACATACACACGCATATTTGGATGCAATATAATTTTTTATGTGTGCATTTTTTTTGTCACCGCGCACAATCCTAATTATAGAATGCGGAAGAACGTGTATTACAATGTGACGTCACACGTTCTCTCAGGGAAATAATAAATTTAAAATGTGCGTTGCGTATTGTCATGTTCCTCGAAAATAGTAAAAATTTACAAGGATAACGGATATTTTACACACAAATATTAACTTGTATATTTTGTAATTTTGAAAAATTAATAATTGTTTTTTGACAGGAATTCCCTGGAATCGAGTCCATATATTTGAGTATATCCAGTGACTGAACTACGCTCTGAGGAATATATATATATTTTCTACGATTGAGAAGCGCAGAGAGAACTCCAATTTCGGAATGAGAGAGGAAGATATATAATATACATTAATCTTCAGCACCGCATTGAATGGTGTGTTTAAGTAATCCTGCCAAAACCATGATAAAATTATTCTAAACTCTCGTGGACGAGTAAACGTGTGTCAAACCTCGAAAACAACACACACGCGTAAAAAAACAACAAAATATGGATTAGAGAAATCCGCGATACTTTTTTTATTGCCCCGCACGCGCTTAGGAAGTGCGCCGGTTGAATAAAAAAACTGAAGAAATGTCCGAGAACGACAGCTCAACTCCTGCAGAGTCGCCTCCATCGTCGGAAGCGCTTCTGAGGCGACTCCGCATCGACGAGATCAAGGAGCGGAGGCGCCGCTTCCACAAGGAAACCGCGGAGAGGTGGATTCTCGAGCAGCAGTTTGGTGACGATGTCGGCGATAACGACGCTGATGATCAGGGAACATCTACTTCTACGCCGATTTTCGATGACCGCACTGGTTTGCCAGATGAATCTCGTGCCGACTTAACAGATAGGAAGAGCTTCGTCAACGCGTTCGAGTTTTTCGCTAAAGGGGAACCCGCTCACGTTGACGACGACGATGTTGTGTTTAGGCACAGGACCGGCGTGGTTAGGAATAATAACCTTGCAGCGAGCTCTGGAGAATGCGAAATGGAAAACGGAAGCGCGACGACTGATGAGAAATGTAACGGTCTCGCGGGCCACTTTCCAGAATTCCCGTCCTGCTTCGTGCAACGTGACAACGAGGACACAACCAACAAGCCCGGAATCGAAGGTAAGACGCCTTCTGAATTTACTCAAGTTTTACTAACATATCAGAACACGAAACGAGTTGTTATAATTAAGTAACAGTTCTCAAATGAAATATAACACGACTATACGTGTTCATAAAGCAGCCACACACAAAACTAGTTTGCGAGCTCACTCACGTGTTGTAATAATAATAACACACAAAAGTCATGCAGGCATGAGCATTTAATAATAAATTACATGCGCGCGCACACGTCGAGCTTCCTCATCGAATTAAACAACATCAATTTTTTTGACGTGTGTATCATGTTACAAGAAATTAACGTCAGGCATTATTAACGATGATGATGTGCAACCCCAAAAAATAATAATCCGTTAGTTATTAATACGATTTTGTGTGTGAATTGAAATCATTGTGATTTGAGAGCGAGCAAAAATTTAATTATTATATAGCACACAAAAAATGTACAAAGATTGATTTGGCAATAATCTATTTCATGGCACACTTTTAGGTTTAATATCGTAATAATATGGTTTTAATCGTGTTTTACAATACGCGAGCATATGTAGTTTTTAACATGTGGAAAGATATTATATATTGCAATGTTATTGGTCTACAATTGAGTATATACCAATTTTTATTAGGTGCTTAATATTGTTTTTGATTGAAATAGATATATCTTTTATGTAGTTGTGGAGAGCTGCTATCGGCAAAATGCATATTATACCGCGAGACGCCGGGCTTTTTATATGCGCCTTTCATACGCGTATTTTAAATATTGTAGTTTGAATATTATTTTACTCTGATTCGAGAGAAAAAGCTGTTAAAAATGGAAAGCGCACTCGGGTTGTCGGTACACCCCAAAAAAAGTGCATTTAAACGGAGATGGGTGTTTTTTTGGGTTTAAAAGCACATCTTCATGAATGTATGCATCTCTCGAGAAAAGTGTATAATATCGTTCTTAAATGTTCTTTTTCTTTATCTTGGTTACTTTCGTAAACCTGTGTTTAAGGTGTTTTCAGCAAAAAAATTCAAGTCTTCATTGTGGTACGAAAAGAAAAACGAACGCAGCGTGAACACACACATACACAAAGCGTTGGTATGCAGCTAAAAAGGAAGCTCTCTGTGAATGAACGCGATTTGGTTGAGAACACACGTTTGTAAGCGCATACGAAACTACCAGAGAGAATCAAACTTAATACGATTTGATTTAAAACATATTTAAACCGTATGTAGCAAAGAAATATTTGTTTTTTTGGATAAAATTCGAGTGAATTTAAATGGTCGATTTTTAATACTACGCGTATTGGATTTATTTATTTTTTTGAAAATCGATTGGATTGTAAGTTACAATTTGTAACGTTATGTTTGAACGCATCCTGTTTGACATAATTCAGCCACACACATTAACTCTCTCAAATCACGTTAGAAAATCTCATGATTCAAAATATTCAAATTCAATATGAGTGTAACCCGCTTGTAAAATACGCGGACAGACGGACAAACAGGTTGATCTGATTACGAACCCAAATTTTTTGAGCGAATAATACAGACACATATGGCGCTTATTTCACATTTTATATATATACGAATTACAATTATTTTAAGCCAGTATATACACAACCCCCCTCGTTTAGTTCCGAGCTAAATACGCGAACATGCTTACGAAAACCTTCTCATCAATAATGCATGATTTTTTTTTGTAGGCAACTCATCAGAGTCATAAAAGAAACTCATCAATTTTCTGCACAATAATAATATTGCGTTTTTCATGTATAATTCGCTCTCTGCGTCGTCGACATCGCTGTTGCACACACACACGCTACGAAAAACGCATATGTTACCAAAAAAAGAATCTAAACTATGAGCACAGATCAGTCTGAAAACCACGAAGCACATCATCACTCATTTCAGAGAGAGAGAGAAGCTCATACACACACCTGAGCAAAGTTAATAATTTTTAACGGGACACACACACAAAACCTCATACGTTTTTACACGAAAAATCTCAAAAAAGTGAATCGATATCTTTTTGGTACGCTTCGATCATATCAAAATCTAAAAAAACACAATAAAAAAAGTTCGAGTGAAAACAAGCTCGTTTTCTCTCTGCCCCGTTTGCCATACGTTCACTTGAAAATTTTTAACTCTTTTATTGGCAGTCGGACCAAGCGACTTCCCCGCACAACCATCCTCATCATCCCATTGGAATCCATACGTAATCACCGACCCCGACGCTCCCCAAACATCGTCCCCTCCAATCCGGAAGAAGCCTTCAATCCCAGACATCCTCGTCCTTGACCAGATCGTCGTCATAACGGATCAGGAGGAGACTACCGCGCAACCAGCAATCGACCCACCGTCGTGTTCTTCTTCGTCATCAAGCCGGAGGAGACCGTCGTCAATCCTGAAGAAGCGTGACAGCAGCAGTATCGCAAGCGACGACAACCACAGCAGCGGTAGTGCGCAGCCTGGTTCCGCGACGACAGCCAACTCTAGCGTGTCGTTCGCTTGCGGAGTCGACCCCGGAGACGAGGAGGAAGGCGACGAGACAGCGTACCGGAGGCGGAGCAGGAGCTACTCGGGAAGCAGTTCCGGGGGAGGAGGAGGCGGTGGTAGTAGCAGCAGCACCAGTAACCGCAGGAGAAGTCCGAGGAGGAGGAACTCGGCAGAGGGCCACTTCTCCGCTGACGAACTCAACCAGAAATACCATCACCACGGGATACTCAAACATTCTTGCTCAAGCCTCTCCGTTGACAATGCTAATTACAACCACTCGGATGGTAACTAATTTATTATTATTTTTAAACATTAAATAAAAATATTTTTAAAACCATTAAAATGCGCTTGTTTCAGAGTTCAAGTCAATTTTAAAGCACCCAACCCGCCGCTCCTCTTTGGGCAGCAACATCCACACAGCGCACCAGCATAGCCACCGTCCCCGCTTCTCGGACGATTTTGATTTCATCGACAGCGCGTACTCCCCTCCCCACCACAACACTCCGCACAGATCGATCCTGAAGCGTAAGTCATCGACGTCATCCTCACAACCCGACGTGTCCACACCCTCGCTACGCTCCACAGCGTCGTCCTACTCGTCCCGCGAGAGCCTGCACGAGCCCGACCCGAAACCGATCCTAAAGAAGAAATCGAGTTCAGAAGAGATTAGCGACTCTGACTACAACAGCACGAGCATCACTCCACCGCCGCCGAGACCGATCCTGAAGAATAGGACGCCGCCTTCAGAGTCGATCCCGATCTCGCCGCGGTCGTTCGACCACCCGATCAAACCGTGTCTCAAGAAACCGTGCAAGAGCTTTGACGAGAGCGCGTTGTGGTGCAATAATGGGAGCAACCTCGAGTGCCACTCTTCGGAAAAGTCGATTATGCGCAAGAGCTCCCCGCACATCTGCTCAGTGAAACGGTGCGAAGGGGACGACGACGACGAGGACGCCAACAACAAGTCTGAAGCGGAGGAGCAGGAGGATCATAGCGACGACAAGGAGATCCACAAATCAGTGGCGTTCAAACGACGAGATTCCGAACCAGTGACATCTCCAACGTACGTAAACAATATGGACGACTCAATGATCACACGCCGAGGGTCGTCAGGGAGCTTCAGCTTCAAGCGGAAGCACCAAATCGAGCTCGGTAAGATCGATTTCTCTGGAGTGTACGAGGGCAGCAGCACAAACACAAGCACAAAAAAGTGCTCATCCTCCTCCGAGACGTCGTCCGGGATCTCGTCTCCGAGTTCTCCAGGAAAGACGTTGAGCAAGGGCCAAGGGCTCATCACTCAAAAAATCGCTGCGCTCCAGATCTCTGGCGAGTCAGGATGGAAGAAGCGCGTGAGCAAGCCGAACCCCGAGATCGACATCGACACAACCGGAGGAGGAGCTACTCCTCCAACCACCGCGGCCAAGCAACACGTGAACGGCATCCTCGCCAACCGACTGTCGATGCTCGAGTCATCGCAGGAGTCTTGGCGGAAGCGCGTTGGGGAGAAAGACGCGAAAGACTTCACCGTCCAGGGAAAGCTAGAGCGCGCTGGAAAGAAGGTTGAATCATCGACGGAGTACACGAGCTCGTCTGGCGAGTGTAACACGATCGCGAGCCCACAAAAGAAGAAACTCACGTCATCATCCTCATCAAACTCGTTCAAGAACGTGTTCCGGGGAATTCGGGGCAGCAAAACAGACGAGAACATTGGGAAGAGAGCGATCCCTGTGCCGTCGGGGCATAAAGGAGGCGGGCCCTGCGTCATGATCGCGTACTCGTCCAAAGGCGACGACGGCGACGAGTCCTTCTCAAACAAATCTTCAGTGTTTCAGAGGAGCAAGTCAATGCGATACGCCAGAGTTTCTGGTAAGTTTTTTTATAGTTTTTTTGAAGTGTTTTATTTTTTCAACGTTTAGCATTAACGTTATACGTCACGTTCGCTTTTGCAGGTTCCCCACAACAGTCACAACAGAATCAGGCTGCAGGCTCAACCTTATCGCCTTCCACATCATCATCGTCCTCATCTCAACAACAGCAGCAGCAGCAAAAGCACGTGGTCACGGTGTCGGTGATGAAGAACGACAACGAGACGTTCACTCGGTTCTTCGAGTCTGCCAAGCACTCCCCCTCCTCCGACGATAATCCTGCTAAAGGCGTGATCGTGGAGGACGACTCGTTCAACTCGGTGATCCAGGATTCCCGCCAGCTCCTCGGCAACAAGCGTCAAGTGAAGGTCGCGAGGAACAAGGAGCGCGGCGTGCGCAACCCCATCAAGGCGCTTGCCGGACGCATCCAGCAACAGAGCTACGTCGACCTCAACCCGGAAATCAGGGAGAGAGAGAATATTCGAAGGAGGATTCAGATCGAGAACTGTGAGAGATTTTTTTATATTATTTTGCACATTTAACTTAACACAAATGAATGGTAAACTAATTAATGTAACCTGTGTAGCGACATCTGCAACCCACGCACACTTGTCCATCGAGGCATTGGCAGGTCTGGCGAGCAAGGAGGACTTCACATCCGTGAAGCTGCGCCGCGCCCAGCAGGAGATCAGCGCGCAATACCCGTACCCGATGCTGATCCGCGTGAAAGGCAAGCGCTTCGTGCAGACCCGCCTCGCCGCCCCCGAACTGCAGAGCGTCAACTCTGGGGACAACTTCATCCTGATCACGCACACAAAGCTGTACCACTTTGTGGGCGAGTACTCGAACCGGATGGAACGGTCAAAGTCCCTCGACGTCGTCGCCCACATCGTCCAGAAGAAAGAGTTTGGCTGCAACCTGCACACCACAGTCATCACGCTCCACGAGGAGACGTCGACTGTCGTCGGGTCGTCGAACTGGGACTCGTTCTACGAAGTGCTCGGAGCTGCGGCCACTGCCGACCGCAAAATCCGCGATGACGCTGAATTGCTCGGTGACGAAGCGGACGAGACGTACGAGTCGCGCGTGATTTCGAGGAATAAGGTGTGGCGCGTGATCACGACGGGGGACGAGCTCGACGAGAAACTTGAGCCGATGCGGGAGCACTGGGGAGTCGTGCCGAAGCACTCGGTCCTCCAGCCCAGTGAAGTGCTTATCTTCGATTTTGGGCCGGAAATGTACGTTTGGTCAGGGTCAAAAGCCCCAGTTGACAAGAAACGGCTCGGGTTCAGGCTCGCGCAGGAGATTTTCGAGATGGAGGGCGTCGGCAAGGAGTTTGACGACGTCAGGGGGAGCAAGGCCAAGCAAGACTGTATTCGACGGCCGAGCTGGTGCTGGCTGAGGAAAGTCAACCAGCACATGGAGCCGATCCTCTTTATTGAAAAGTTCTTTGACTGGCCGGAGGAGATTGGCAGGATTCGCGTTGGCAAGGTCAACAGCAATAGTATCACGTCTTCGGAGTCTGCTCTCGAGGCTGCTGCCGCCAAGTTTGTCCCGTGCGACGCTTCGCTACTCACGAGGGCCTACCACGATGAGCCCGCTGACGTGTGTCTCGTGCTTGACGGGTTCGACGTCAAGCGCGGAAGGGAGCACCTCGACCAGCTGGTAAAAACGATTAATTTGTGATATTATTTATTTAAATGTGGTTTGTTTGTGTTCTATATTGTTTTGTGTGATTAAAATTAGGAACACCGTAACTACACGATCACGACAACGCGCCTCCAGACGTGGGCAATATCCGAGTTCTCCAAGTCTGAGTTGGCTGAGCCGCATCTCGGTCACTTTATGGCTTCGAGCACGTACGTGATCCGGTGGCAGTACACAATCGCGTTTATCGGCAAGGATCTGAAGGGCAACCAGTCGAGGCACAATGCGAACGCCGTTGGCGGAAGGGACCGCTGCGCATACTTCTTCTGGCACGGGAAGCGGTCCAAAATCACAGAGCAGGGCGCCTCCGCACTCATGACCGTCGAACTGGACGACATGGAGGAGAAACGGGGCGGCGGCGACGGAGAGAAACATCTTCCGTCTGCCACTACTAGTCGCGGACCGCAGGTACGTGCATATATGTTGCTTAATTCGTTACATTTTATTTTATTTAATTTAATCCACAACTAATAAATTGGAATAACATAAAATTGAATCAGATCCGCGTGGAGCAGAACTACGAGCCTCCAGCGTTCCTCTCGCTGTTCAAAGGGTGCATGTTCGTGCATGACAGCCACGTCCAAGGCGAGGATACGCTCTCCAAGATGCGCAGACTCTACGTCACTCTTGGAACTCACCAGGACGAGGCTCACTTCCAACAGGTCGCGTGCTCCGCAGACTCGCTCAGGAGCAACAGTTGCTTTCTCCTCTTTGACCTTGACGCCAGGGTGCTCTTCGTGTGGATCGGGAGCGCCGCTTCGTCAGACACAAGAAACGTACGATTTCTTAAATAAACATGTCTCAAGTCAAACGTGAATTTGTAGCTTATCTCTCGAGTTTTGTTACGTATAGTTCGCATCGGTGGGAGCGACGTACGCTGTCCGCAACCCAAACTGGTCACCATCTGTCACCAAGGTCGTGACGATCAAGCAATCCCAGGAGACTGACGCGTTCCTCTCGTGCCTCATGAACAGAGCGGATGGAAATGATTATGTAGCGAGTCTCGCCAACCCGAGTGCCGTGCCTGTTGAGATGTTTCGGTTCACGAGCATCAACGGCAAGTTTGAAGCTATTCCAGTCATCAGCCCGAGAAGGGTCGCGGGCGCATACGAAACCTTCCCGTTTGTTCAGGAGGACCTCTATGGCCCGTCTGTTTCTCAACCAAGTACGCACTGTTAATCCACTATTAATTTTTCAGTGTTTTTAGAATTAAAAATTAGATAATTAAATTATATAAAATTATGCGTTTTGTAGGCATGTTTCTGGTCTTGTCTCCGGACAACAGCGTGTACCTCTGGCAAGGGTGGAGGCGCACTATCAAGCGAGAGTTCGTGCCCGATGACGACGAGGCTCAGATCGCTGTTGGTAAGCGTGTGGACTTTTGATTTTTTAAATAATTTTCGAAAATCAAATCAAATTAAATATCATAATTTTTTCATAATTTAGACTCGATCCCGCTGACGACAATCTGGCCAAAGTACAGAAAATGCTCGGTGGAAACGGCACTGAACTACGCGCGCTTCAAGTCGGCGCAGAACGCAGTCGTGGTGTACGCAGGAATGGAGCCCGACGAGTTCACGCAGATTTTCCCGTACTGGGACACATCCGCCCCGACAACCAAAGAAGCGAGGGACTACCACGCGGCTGAGGGAAAAACGCAAGGGGATAAGGTACAGGTGCTCGAGCTACTCGAAGAACTCACCGCCATGCGAACTTACACGGTCGACGAGCTCATGGAGAAACCAGAAGGAGTCGACCTCTCCAGACTAGAAGACTACGTGTCCGACCAAGATTTCGAGGTTCGAGATTGTGATTTTTTTATCTTAACGGCATACCACGAAAAGCCCTTTCAAAAAAATACATAAGCAACAACATGTGTCTCTAAGGAGTCATTGAGTATTGAAGGTTTGAAAT
>JAQFZW010001651.1:0-24397 GCA_034687055.1 Heteromurus nitidus
CAAGCTGGGTCGGATCGCGGGTCGGGTCGGTGGTTTATTGAGCCAGTGGGTCGGCGACCCAGAAATGAACAAGTGTGCTTGTGTGCAGTCATTGGGATTTGATAGATCGAATAAAAAGGTTTTATACAACAGATGAACTGAATTCGTGATGATTTTATTAATTTACATTCATTTTCAAATGGATACTCTACAATTACACTGGCATTCGAATTCCGAAAACGTACAAATGTTCAAAGTGCATGAAAGTCATGGTTTCTCCGTTCAAGGCTCGCTAAAGGTGAGGGCAAATCCAACTTTGTGCCTTAAATTGTTTCAATCTCTCTCAGAACATGTTGTGGGTAATTGCATAAATCGAAAAATGTGATGCAGGCTAAAGTACTAACATTGCCATGGGTAAGATAAAAGTGAAGCTTAATATTTTCAACCGCAATTTTGCGGCAATAATAGTGCGATGTTTGGACAATTGAAATTGCAAATCAATACGCTATTGTTCGTTTGCAATATGAAAAATTGATGATTTCATCCAATAAATCCACAAAATCAATGTATTTCTTTCTAGAAATCAAAAATGAGGACAACGTCAAAGCAGCGCAGAATATTCAGCTGCAAATAATCGGCCACGAATTTTTCATCGATTTGCCAAAAGTTGCCGTAAAACGCTCTAAGCGGCATAAGTGCCTTTGCCTGACTAAGGGAAAGACGAACTTTCCCTGGATTCCCTCTCATTTTACTAAACCTTATTTGCTGCTTATGAACTTTGAGCAAATCGCGAAATCGAATTGCAATTTTAGCAGCACTTGATACCGCTCCAAGTTCTAGGGCGACCAACATGACGGTACTTTCTACAAATATCATATGCATGATTGGGGACACCCGCCCACGACATTTGACACAAAACCAAACATTCAAAACAATCGCCCAAAATATGTAGGTGAATACTAAATATACGAGGGACAAAACGAATGACTCTACCTTGGCGTACAATAGTCGGGCGTACGAATACAACTGGTAAAACACATCAGAGCCTGCTAATGTGTCCCCAATTTTCGCAATTTGACAGCCGCTTTGAGTGACAAGCGCAAGGACAGCGATGAAGTAGCTCCCAAGTCGGCAAACTTCCAGGAAAATGACGTAGAGAATAATGATTCGGACGAAAAGTGCGAAGAATATGTGGCCCCTTTCTCGGTGTATTGGATCCGGGAGTATTTCTTCGAATATGAAATAGGCTGCATCCATTCCAAAGTAGATTTGTACCGCGACAGCATAGTGCGGAAGGACAACTGAAGCCAGCACTAAAAGACAGATGAAGATCCCAACCGAGTCCTTTTCTACTTCAGTCCTTCGCGGAGGAAATGCTGGAAATATATTTTTAAAATTCAAATCTTTTTGTTATTTGCACTTTTGACACATTTTTGTCATACCTCTGGAAAGCGCCCAGTTCAAGTGCCAGAGTTGATTGCAAGCGTTGACCAGATTAGTGAAGTCCTTGAGCGCAATGAAGGCTAGGGCGCTACCCAAAATAAATGCGCCCCCAGCGAGTCCAATAAGCGCTGCATTCACCCGCCCGAATTCTGGCCGAGGAGTAATAAATAAATACTTGATTACTGTTGCCGCATAGACCAGACCACAAATGAATATGTATCCCATTGTCAACGCCCATGGGATTAACTTCCACATTGGTTTTGTTATGCAAAGCCGCTTGAAATCCTTGTCCCAATGGCACGGATAAGGAACCATGTAGAAATGAACGCGAGAATGCATCTTAAATGCGAACTTTTGCAAATCAGTCAACATGTTGGGGTCACACTGGAGAAAGAATTTGTGGAGAATGGCTCGGAACAAAAATTGTCAAAAAATCTCTCGGGAGCTGAGTTCGATTACAATTGATTTGATTTATTGTGCAAGAACTTGTGTGGATTTCGACAGGAAGAAAATTGTTTTTCTCGTCCGTCGCTCCATATAGCTTTTAGCTAACGAAATGGAATGAGGAGAAAGTAATTTAATTTCTTGGAGTTTATTGATGGGACAAGTTAGTTTATTTGTTTTGAAGAAAAGCAATGTAAGAATTACGTCTAGATATTTCCAATTTAATGTCTACTTTTGCTATGAAAAATAGTATGAAAACATGTATTAGTATTTTCCTGTACTGAGGAACTATATAGTGGTTTGTCGTAGAAAGCTTGTGAAGTAATCAGAAAATCCATTTTTCTGAACCAATTGTAGGAAGGATTCGTTCGAAGGTAAATAATATAATCAACAAATGAAGTTTGTAATTTCTTTCTTTCTTGTTGAAAATTGTCATTTCGGCTCAACATTTGCGCAATTTAGGGAGAATTATATTTCATAACTTCAAATTGAAACTTTTCATCGTATATTCGAAAACATGATCAAACAGAGCAGATTATTTATGAATTGGAATTATGAATTCAAGCAATATAATGTTTCGGTTGAATGCATGTCTGGAAGGTGCATAAATTCAGAAGGAATCACTTCTTGAGCTTAGCTGCGCATCTCCTCAGCCATGTGATGAAAGGGAAGTAGTAGGTATCCTGGAGAAAGCTGTACATGTGATTAATATATGTATCCTTGAATTGAGTGGCAATAAGTAATTCATAAAATCGTGAAATATCGAAAAAGGACATCGACACAGACGAAGTTGCTTCGAAATGGACAGCGACTTAAGTTGTTCTTATATTATTTTGAATGAGTGAGTTTTTTAAGCTAACAAATTTCCTCGTTCAATTACTTAATCTTCCGGAATCGTTCATTTCAGTTATTGTCAACCACAGAAAGGAACCATGTAGAAATTGAGGCGAGAAGGCATCTTAAATGCGAATTTTTGCAAATGTGTCAACATTTTGGGATCGTTTGGAGAAATTATTATTTTTGTGCAGAATGGTTCGGAACAACTGGCAAAAAATCTGTATAACTGTGCTCGATTACAATTGAATACTCGTTTAAATGGATATATTGTGCAAGAACTTACGTGGATTTCATCTGGAAGAAAATTGATTTTTCTCGTCCATCGATCTGGAATGTATAGCATTTAACTAACGATATATGAAGTCAGGAGAAAGTAATTGAATTTCTTCGTGGAGTTTATTCGTTTTTGAAACTTGCTTTAAATTTATTTACAATGTAATGTAAAAGACAATTGCGTCAAGAATTTTCCAATTATGTATGTATAGTATACCTATACTATGTATGAAAAATAGTATGCCTTTGTATTCAATTTTCATTTTCTGATGAACTAAGAAGCATTCGTTTCAGCCATATGAAAGCAAGAATGTGCGCCGAAATTATTCGGAGAAACGTCCAAATTTTTTGAAATTTAATATGATTGCAACATGCCACTTGCACTTGTCCCATTTTTGTCCCTACAACATCTAACTCTTTGAGACAAGTTTCAATTTATGAGAGCCACGAATTTTTTGAACAAGAAATTAGTATCAAAATGTTATCGCTGCTTTTACATTGTGCATTTATTTCGCATTGCTTAAATTTATAAAGGTTTAGATACACACCTACAAATTTTTAAGGTTGAACAGGGAGCAGTACGTGACATAAGCCGTGAGCGAGACATTTAAGCCATATATAATCCTAGTTCCCATGAATGACGTTTTGGAAGGTGCAATAAATTCACAAGTTTCAGTCAGAAGGTAAACAATTCTGGAAGTTAGTTACGCGCCTCTCCTAACTAGAATGATGAACAGTGTCGAAGGTTAACCTTAATGAGAATGCTGCTCACGTGACCAATTTGACCTTGGCAGGAGGGGCAATGTACGTCATAAAAATAGTGAAAATGTTGGAAGGACATTGACACAGAAGCAGTAACTTCAAGACGTACAGTGACTCAAGCTGTTATTATTTTATTTTGAATGATACCTCAAGTGCAATATATGTATGACCCATAGGATCGATTCCTTGTGAAAAATGTCTGCTGGAAGATGATGGATTGTAATTACGGAGAATGGTATTTATGAGATTGTGGATATATGACAAAGCTTGAAAACACAACATTCATTGGTTGGATTGCAAAATAAAGGTATTTATTTATCCTTGGGCATCCAGCAATGTCCTTGGACCTTGGCTGTCTATTACGCACGTGGGAAATTGCAACTCGGTTTCCTTTTCATTGTGTAATTATTATGTCACTGCTTACGCACATAACCACATGGAACATGAATTGTTGTATCCGCTTCCTAACTCACCCACAAAAATAAACACACGTTTCTTCCTATTTTCTAAAAACTGAGCTTCCATTTCCTTGAGATGAGATATTGAGAGTGTTATATATTCGGCATGCTTTGTTTACTATCTTCGATTCGATTATGTCTCAAATACTATCTACTCAACAGGAACCAGGAAACAAAAGCAGAAAACCATTGTCCAGGAAATTTTCAATTTCTAACTATAACTTTTTGAGGAAGTGATTGTGATTCGTGACCTTTATTGAAAAGGAATATAGATTTCTGGGCATTATTGCTTCGTATTTAAATTGGATTTTTAGAGTTTCTGATTATATCATCATAACACAGGAAGGATTGTTATGTTTTAGGCACATTGCATATGCATACATTTTACACGAGTTGACAAAAATCCTTGTCCTTCACCTCCAAATCAATTACGCCACTTAAATTAAACTAAAAAATCACTTTTCAATTACCTAACTATTCCAGCACATTGGAAGTCACAATCAATGCAAAATACCAGAATGTACAAATGTGCACAAAAATGGCAAGCAGCAGTATAAAAAGAGCAAAGTAATGCGAACAACCACAGTTTCGTCTTAAATCAAAATCAGAATTTGCATTTAAATGTTTTAAATCATTTAGCTCGGAAGCTCTGATCTGAGACGCTTTGACTTAAAAACTTTGGCCAGGCATGCTTACTGAAGAAAGTTTGCTTCCAGAGCTCCGCAAATATATTGACTCGTGTCGAAAACGCGGATTAACATTGCTAAAATGGAGCAAAGAGGGATACTGCTTTTCCCTGGAGGATTCCAAAGTGGCAAGATCTCGCCACATTACCTACACCGTCCTCCAGTTTCTGTTCGCACTTCAAATCATTTACCAAACGGTAGAGGAAGGGACCGACAATCTGGTCAAATTCATGTTCAACGTGTACACATCGGTGGGCATTCCGTTCAGCTTGGAAATAGCGGTTGTATACAGTTGGCAGCGATTTGGGCTGATGAATCTACTCAACGGCATAATTTCACATTCATCAATTTACCAAGGTCTTGAAAATATATTTAACTCTTAATTTACATAATACCAGTCCTTAGTACACCTTTAGCACAATATGATTGCTAGTTTTATTTGTGTCAACAGGTCTGCTGCCCACCCCTGCAAATGTGTGGCGAAACGATATATTAGTGAAATGGATGGTAACCCTCTTATTTGGAGTATCCAGATTTTTGTCCTACTTTTACACCGTTGTTTTCACCTGGATATTCTCGTGCACTCCTTCAAATCCTGGAAACCACTGGATACTTCAAGAGTGCTCATCATCGCCTATTTCTACAAACAAATATTTCGCGTTCATTGTGAAATGCATCTATTCTCTCCTCATTTTTCGCCTCTGGTCTTTTGCAGTTTACGTTGTGATGTTTGTCGCAGGTATTGTGGTTCTCGTTGCAGGAAACATCCAGTCATTCCTGCAAGCGCATTGGGAGTTGCGTCATCTTGTCGCACAAAACAAAAGGTATAATTCTCAATTCAGAGAGATTCAGGTGTTGATTGGCCTTTTCAACGATAGTCATTCAACCTTCATCACCACAGTCCTTGTGGGATGTCCAGTTATCTTCGAAACTTTGTTGATCTACACCGCCGTCAAGATGGAATTCACTGTGAATAACTTGCCGTCGATAATTTTGTTTTTATTTGCGGCTGCTTTAATGTGTGTTGTGTCGATGGGCATGTTTGGCGCAATGGGAAATGTGTATTGTTCCTCTGAAAAAATTATCAGGGATATGCAACTCGTGTATGGGAATGGGAAAAACACTCAATTGCGGAAACGATTTTACAGATCATGTGCTCCACTCAAGTTTTACTTCGGATTTGGGAATTTCATTGACGTCGTGACTTCCCTGAATTGTCAAGATTGCGTGATTGGACAACTTGTGAACTTGTTGCTGTTAAAATGAAGTCAACCAAGCATTACTTGACACAATTTACTTAAAAACATGTAGCGAATTTGAGCACAATCTAACCTAGATTCGGAAAAATATGCTTTTTGCACATGGTATCGTAATTGCACGTGTTGAAAATCAAGGTTCCTGCCCGGAGTAAAAATGATAATTGGACTCATTTTGTTGTAACGGTGTAGCAATTATGGAGAAAATTATCATTTTTCAAAGGCAAAGAAATGTATACAATTTAAATTCCAGATATTCAATATACAACAATTCAAGGGGACCGCAATGACAATGGCATTCAAAATGTAATTACTGAATCAAGTAGAAAAAGCTTTTGAATGAGTCTAAATGGTGATCATTATTGGAGTTGTTGTCAAAATCAAACAAAATCACAAAAACTTTGTATGGATACTTTTACTTGTTAAATCAGTTTAAATGCCTGGATAATATCAAAGATGGTCTTGTATATTTTATTCCATAAAAATGCTGGATTATGCACGCTTAAATAATATCGACAAACGACAACAAATTCAAACTTACATATTCAAAGTTAGGATGACAAAATTTCCACACTGGTATTAACTCCATCGATCAGTCAAGTAATATATTAAGCTACAACAAATAAAACATATTTTTAATGTGGTGAATTTTTAATAGATTTTTTTTTACAAAACATTGAATTTCCATTCTTAAACCTTATATGGAACGGCTAACATTTCGAAATTTCTCGGTGACACACCACTTTTGTAATTAACATTGGCATTATTTTCCACCCTCTACGTGATAATTGTATGGAAAAATTCCCAGAAAATTCAAACAAACGTCCATAGGTTCTTGTCCCATTACGGTTTCAAAATTATTGGCGAAATATAGGATATTTCGTTCCTCTCAAACAGAGGAAAAGTGTGAAGTGCATACCAAGATTAATCATGCAAAATTTTATTAGAGAAATAACAAGCTGTTATTAAAACGTATGGAATGTGAAAAACATGGTTTTATTTCAATATTCTAGACGCGTCATTAATGTTTCACTTTTATATGTGCCACTGTCCGGTATGTACACAATAACAATAGCTCAATAAAATTATAATGGGCATAGTCGGAAACATAACATCATTTTTCAAATAATTCTCTTTCAATAAACTATCATAATTGTTACTCTCTCGATTCCATAAACCTTCGTGTGCTCCTGAATCTGGCTCTTTTGCATAAGAATGAACACCGGTTTAGTATTTCGCATTGTGACAGACAGAAAATGTAAGCTCATATTTTACATTTACATATTTAAGAAGACGGGTTTACAGAAGTTGCATTTGTAGGAAAACTTGAACTGTATACAATACAGCGATAAATTTAAGTTTTTTAACAAACATTGGACCACTCGGATGAAAATTCTTGAACAAATCAATTATTTTTGTAGCCAAATTTCAGATTTGTCACTTATAAATCATGCTCCGAACAAACAATCGTGTTTTTGTCCAAAAGGCCCGCCGCCATATTTGGAGACAAAATGTATATTAAATATTATGCTATATATATTAGCGGATACTTGCACAAGACCAGATATCATTACAATTGTCAAATTAATATGAAAATTAATCTGTATGTTATATTATTTTGCAATTGCAATATCGTGCAACTCGCGTATCTGTATGTTAGTCTGCGTGTAGTCTCTTCAATAAAATCGAATGTAAATTGGCCTCTATTTTGGTGCTCACTGCACTTTGCAATTCATCATTTATTTTTGCAACTTTTTATAAGATCACCTTTTACCTATTCACATAAGAATACACTCATCTCCAAATTTATATTTCCATTTCCTCCGTTATTCAAATGCATTAAAATATTTAATAAAATAACCTATAAGCCCTTATAATACAAGCTAAATAAGTCCAATTGCTCTAACGTTAGTTTGCAGCAATGTAACAGCGAGAACCACAAAAATGACTGGTATGAAAAGTAATGCAAACGAAAAATGGAAGAAATACATCGAGCTGATATCTCACGAAGAGAATAAAACTTGGAGCATCATTGAATGCCCAGCGGACGCGCACATATTGATGGTTATTTAAATTGAAGCTGAATCCAGATGGAACGATTGACAAACGGACACAACGTATAAGCCATATGTTTTGCAGAGGATGTATGAAAGATGAACGTGAGGACATACCAATGATCAGTAATGGTTGACTTTAGATTTTATGTCCACATAATGCGGCGGATGGACATATTTTCAACCAGAGACGGACAGTTACACTTTTATAAAACTGGGCTAACTTATATATGTAAAGTGTTACGTATTCCGTGAAACAGGTTTCCGCTCGCCGCATTACGAATTTTAATATTTTAGTAGACGTGATGCTTTACGAAGATTTCGAAATGGTTTAAAAATTCGTGACACGTCACGAGAAAATTAATTCTGTTTTTAATCGTCCGTGAGAGTCATTTCACGAAGAATCCAAGTAGGATTAAAACACGTTCTCATTTAACGATAATTGATTTTAATATTTCTCGTCCGTGCGAGTGATTTCACGAGGAATCTCAGCCTCAACTGACGTAAGCCGATATAAACGGCTTTCTGGACATCTAATGATGTCTCAGAAAGGAGGAACATCAACCCTCCATCGTTACTTGTAAGCATAATATCTCCATTCTCCCGCGTATGCCGTTAGCAGATCGAACTCTGTAAATTCAATCCTAAAATATTGTAAGATTTTACTACATGCCGTCCTATCTTTATCATCGTTCACCATGTCGTTCACATTAACGGCATGGCTCTTAGGTTTAAATACATATAACGTCTTAACGAACTTTCAACTGCCACTTCTTCCGCTGCACCTGATGATTCAGTCAGAGGTGAGATGTGTCTTCATCTGGTGTTGCGTACGCCTTGGGTTATGTGTGCAATATGATAATAATTATGTGTTTGGTCACCGGCTATTTCCGGTTATAATGTTTATTGTTCTTAACTCTTTCACTGGTTCCCCGCGACTGACTCCACAATTGTGGCAAGAGTTCAGTCCTCAACTTCGCTCTGCCCTCATTCAGCTTACTCGATCTAAACTCGTCTTGCCCATGCCTCTTACACACTAGATTGGTATGTATGTACATATGTACCTCGCCACTAACTAACTTGCTCCTGACTGGTTGAACGCGCAAAGCAGACCCGAGAACCTCGTATCCACGCAAAAAGCTTGTGACTCTCACCAGAAACAATATAGTTAAAAGTTATAAAGTTCAGTTTCATAAGCAATAATTTCACAAAGCACGCAACCCCGTAAAAACATTGTGTCTTTCGTGAGTGATATATAAATAGAAACGTAATCTATGGAAGTGAATCCAAGAAACAAACGACGACAAAACCTGAGTTTAACGGGACCGAAATTTAAATCGAAGCCAGAGAAAGAAGATCCAAATCCAGAACATTTTAAAGTTCGGGGCTATCCGATATGGCATCATCAGCCAACACATCCACACCGAGAAATCAGAACATTTCACCGCAATTTGACTGCTCAACCCTTGATCAAACCCGATTCTCAATCGACCCCAGACGAAAAAGCGAAAAAGGAGAAGAGGGAGCAGAATCAATCACCCTGTCCTCGAGCGAAGTAGCTCTCTTCTGCTGTTCACTCGTCGAGTTTTTTGTTATCGGTTCCCCAATTTATAGTTCCCACTTCCAGTTTCATTTATAATAGTTTTAAGAAACCTTATCTGTAGCATTAAGTTGAAAATATTAATATAATTTTCTTATGGAGTTGAATAATTTTTGAAGTTATTCCTATCGTTTATTGAAATAAAAATTCTGTCGTACAAAGTAAATCTCTCGTCTTTTTACGATTCACATTATTTTTTCTGCTACACCACCGCCTGGGAGGTCTATTCATCTTTCTTCTTTCCTTCGTACTTCTTCACCATCTTTTACATCATACCACAAATCAACGCACATTTCTCACTCCCACAGTAAGAAATCTAATTTAACTTCTCGAATTTTTAATGGCATGAAAAATGCATTATCGCCTGGAGGATTCATACCCAGAAAACCCGAAAGAGATGCGATTAGAGCGGAATTTGATGAGCTAGCCAAACACAAAAAAATGCCAAAAAGTTGAGAGCAGAGTATCAATAATTCAAGCGCAGCCACAGTTGTTGCATGCACCGACTAGTTATGATGGCACATCATCATCACATGTAGATACATGACCAACGAGCGTAACGAACGTCAGCTAATAATAAAATATTCAAGAGGAAGTATAGAGGTATAACTATAAGCTAGATAATAAAAATAGATTAGTGCAGAGATGCAAACAAATAAGATATTATCTTATCCCTTTTTTTAAGGTATAGACATGGCTACATGCAGCCACTACTATTTGTAAGTATAAACTCCCGCATATTTTTATATCATTATAATATTTGCAACCACAATGAACATTGTAAAAAGAACAGGAAATGGAATTCTAATAAAAATAACCAATCCTCCGCGGAAAGCGGCAGTTGGTAAAAGAATAGCCTCGAGAAGTTACCTCTAATTCATTTTCCACCTAAAGCGTTATCCTTGCTAAACAGGCTCGCAGAAATGCGACACAGTAATTAGGGCTTCCAGAGAAAACATATCGCACGAAAAAGATCATATAAGCCTTAATTCAAAAGACGGAGCAGCAGCTGTCCCTGGACCAGAAAAACCTGCACTAAAGTATCCCAGCCAATGTCAGGCATAAGTGCAGAGTTTGACGAGGAAATTATTAAGATTGCAGTCGAAGCACCCCAAGAAATTGGAGCTATCGACACGGACAGCTATCGCTGCTGCCTATTCTACGAGACAGGGATGAATTGAAGAAGAGAAGCATACCATACTCACACAGCATAACGATGACTCGTGCCGATGCAAAATTCCATATGACCATATATTTGAAGAAGAGAAGGGGATCGGAACTCATCCCATTATCCACCATCAATCAAACAATGGAATTCGGATCACAATTAAAGTGAACATTTACATTATTAATTACTGGAATTGTAATTATTATTCCTCACACATACACACTGAGCACAAGGTGAAGTACAGTAGCACTAGTAGAGGCATGCCATACGTTTGGCAGCAACTCCACACACATTTACATTACCACAGTACAGGCATGTTATGAAGTATAGCGGCCAATACACACAAACACTACAAGGGGCGAAGCACGACTCGTGGCAAGTTGTCTGTAAGAAAGAGCGTGAGAAGGAACACATTAATTTGATGTGTCAACCATTAATTTTGATGTTAAGATTATTTTGGACAGAGTTCATCAGGAGATGAACAGTCACCAGTTTTTGTTTATGATATATATGCATCTTCTGGATGCAACTACTTTACTCGCTTCCCAATCTTGCTTCAATAAACTAGCACATGCTCTTTTTTATAAAAGCATATAAAGCTCTCATTGTCTTCCACGGTCGCCACTATACACACGTGGCTTACCTCGTTACTTACACGTTGGCAAGTCATAGCGTAGAGCGGCTGACATTGGGAGTAAAGGCAAGTAACGCTAGGTGGCCTAGGCATCGATATTCAGAAACCGATGGTAGGTGTATTGCTTAGAGTTTATGGTTGCATATAGCTAAGTAGTATTCTCACGTACTCCACACGCCACTAGGCAGCTACAACTCAAATTCACTCAAAATTTTTCAGTAGTGATAGCAACTGTTTGAACTGTCAAAAAGACCCGAAAGAGGACGAGTTTCCAATAGTAAATTCGACGATTTAGCATTCGCCAACCTTCCCGTACAGGTCGACTCATCCCCCAGTGGATCCGCTCTCCTACGTTGTCCCGAACGTGAAGGATCTTGGAAAAGGAGGAAGAAGGATCTCCCAAAAGATCTCAAACCAGTTCAAGCCTTCAGCCGTTGTATCCTCCCGTGCATGCCGTTAGCAGATCAAACTCTGTAAATTCAATCCTAAACTATTGTCCAATTTTATTACTGCTATATCCAGTTTGTTATCCAATCCAGAGTTTAAAACCATGCCGTTCACATTAACGGCATGGTGCTTTGACTATTATTTGACATACACAGTTGAGTTTAATTGCGTTTATGCTCACTTGATCACATCACCGTCCACGTAAGTGTTGGATTGAATGTCAATGATGTTTTTGTTTTGTTTATGGATTAGCAGAATATGCAGTCTCTACTGAAGTTATTAACTACTGATTCAATTTAAAACATCAACGCAGTCTTGGAAGTGTATGTCGTTAGCAGATCGAACTCTGTAAATTCAATATTTGATGGCAAACTTTCCAGTTGTTGCATTATACGCAATAACGTATGTTAAAACCTCAAGCTCGCGATTCTCACCAGAATCAAGAGAGAGAGAGAGAGATTATTAAAGCATGTATGCTGACCTCGTACACGGACCAGACGTGGAGCGTGACGATGTACATGCAATGTTATTAACAGAAAGAAATGGGAGCGTCATCGCCAGCGAGATGATCGCCCACGCTGTGAATAGATTAATGCATGCATTTGTATACCTTTAGAATAGCAATAGAATAATGGCAAAAGAGGGCTTCAAACAATGTAATGGTATTAATGATGATGATGATGATGACGATGAAAGAAATAATAAATATATTCTCACGTCAAGTAGACGAGATTAAGAGAGTTAATCGAGAGACCAACCAAGTCAGATCTAGCGTTACCAACTTATTCCTCATACACCCATAAATCACTCATACTTCACAGTTCAAATCGTAATCACAGTGCATAAGGTCCAGGGATGTACGCTTTGTTATATTTCGTCGAAACTATGTCGATCACATCAACGGCTTTGTTATTCGTTATTAATGTTTTGCACTAATAGTTAAAAATAATCTTTCTCAGGGCCGAACATGCTATGGAAACAATAATATTATTGTTCTCTGCAGTACGTCAAATAGAATGTTACCCGTGGTAGCTTTAACATGATTTTTCCTCATGGCAAGAGTTATTTCCCTTTGGGCGGTATTGTTGCTGCGGAATATATCATTATTTGGTGAACAATGATATGCTGCATTTTCCAACCTCGCAATATACTTTAGAATACTGTGGAAAGCATTTTGGTTGATGTATGTATATTTTATGTGTGTATGTATTGTTCATGTTGCCCATATACCAAAACTATCCCATGTACCAAACCGTACATGGTTATATCGAGTGGAAAGAGCCGCTCAAGCCTCACTCCGGATCGACCCTTCTTCCCTTCCAGATTCACTCTCCCTTCTCTCTTACTTAGTCGTGATACGCAGAAACAAGGCATTCCATTTCTTCGTGGAAGTGCGTCTGCATTTTTATTGAAAACGTAGTTTATCTTTAAGAAACTTGTATTTCCACTTCTTTGTTTCCTTCACGTTGCTTTTGGTTTGGGCAGGGATACTCTGAAGTCCCCGAGTTTCCATTAAAATAAAGTAGTACTTTATCTTGTCAACCGAAAGGAAAATCCCGTGTAACCTCATAATTATTATAACCTCATCTCCCATTTGAGTTACGCTTCCCAGTGGCTTGCACCTCTACACATCCCAACAGCATCCTGAGTCAAGCCCACAATACATCACGCGTCTAATTAAGATCCTACCGAGAATATGAGACACATGCCTAATAGTAATTCTAGCAATGCTATTTCCACTAACATAAATCTATATGTTTCATGTGCCCTAGCCAATCTACAATACATTTTGCAGATTGACTACACTGTGTAACGATAAAGTTATTATATTATTAAGGCATATGATAAGCTTAGAGAACTGCTTCAATTTCAAAGTATGAAAATGAGAGCCGTTTCTTTCCTCTCAGAGCAATGAATCATAATTAGCATCCATTTTAGATTCATTGGAATGACAGATTTTTGACCGATTTTAAACTTTCTCGTTTCCTATGCAGACAATTAAATTTTAGTTCAGCTACACTATTCTTAATAGTCAGAAGTCAAATGGTACATAACTTGATGGTTATCTATATAAAAATCAATATCCTATCCATCGCCGTCTATGCATAAGTAAGCATATCACAGCCCTCAAAATTCAATATATTTTAACAACGAATTGCCTGTGACTAATTCATATGAGAATACGAAATGGGAAATCATATTCATGTTGTACCTCGTATATTTTCTCAAAAAGGAAATGTTTGGAGAAAGGTGCAGGTCCATTCATAGTGTGGTGCAACTGATGTGGTGTGTAATTAGGAGATCAGCAGCAGTGAATTGTGTCGCAAAGTTCAACTTATCTTCCTCTCAGTAATGCTTTCCTTGTCCCAGTCATGTAGTCCTTGCCCTTGCAAGCTCAGCCTTTTTCTTTCCGATTTTTCCTCATTTCGCTGGTTTGGAAACGAAGTTCAGATTGTTTGGATCCGGCTATAAATGAAATTTCAAAAAAATTACATCAATGTTCCACTCAAAAAGATATCAAGCCATTAAACAATATTTTAAATCATGTAAAATATATACCTGTTCCCAACGCCAACATGGATGTCCCAAGCTCTCTTTCCAGAAGTGTGAAGGTAAAATAGTTCATGCTCCTTGTCCAAAAAATAAAACAAGATAATTGTTTAAAATGTTATTTATTGAGGTGGTATAAGGATGTTTAAGGATAAGCCTTTCGTATTTTAGCTTTTTATTTACTGCTCGAAACTAGTTTTTAATCATTTATCCAATGACTGACTAGAGAGAATTCGAAATATGTTGCAATTTTTTTTAAATGCTCACAATTTACTACTATCCAATGAGGTTTGACGTTCTTTTCAACTGAAATCAAGGTTAAAATTGAAGGATTTTACAACTCCAAAAGTAAGCTGGAAATTGTACCGGTCTTTGTGTATTCGATCCGTGTAGAATATTTCAAATCCAAAATCGGTACAGACACATGTTTGCTATACTCTATACTATTTGAAATTTAAAAAAAAACATTATATTTCCTGACACACATACTTCATCTATAACATAAAGTCTACTTTTAAAATAAAAACCGGATGTGAATCTATCGCATTCTCAAATTATTGCAATTTAAGACTTTCAATTTATTTCGCATTGTTACATACACAATCAAAAATAACACCATCCTTTGACACTTCACAGTTATATTTAATTAACTCACCTTTTATATGCAGTCTTGCTTAATCTCCAAATTCACCCAAGCAAACTTGGATTTTTACATAATCTCACAAAATGCACTGAGCACACGAAATTCACAATTAGCTTTATACCGGAATTGTGTATCTACTTTCACATGAACTTTCACATTCAAACGGGCAAAGTAAGTTAGCCGTGACAAGGATCCAGCTTGAAATAAGGAAAATAATTTCACTTATCATTTAAAAGTGTTCAAGTCTCCAACGAATCAATAATTTCGTATTTAAAGATTATACAAAAACTGTTCTCGACAATTAGAAACTCAGTCTTATGTTACTTACATGTGCCACAACATTGTGCCAATAAATACGGCTTTATGTCATTTTAATTTGTAACCGAAATTTAATTTTTCGGTTATCTCTCTCCAAAAAGGAGAGAGATATTTCCCTGCTTGTTTTTGGGTTTTAGAGGGAGCCGAGGACAACAGAACAGAGCAAAGATGTGTTGGGATTTTGGGAAAGCGTTACTTGGTTAGCTAGAGCAGCTCAATGCATGCAATAAAAGGCAAACAAATGCTGAAAATGCATGAGAGCGATGTATTTCCTCTCATGGTTTGGTTCATCCCACACGTTATGAATGAAATCGAGGTTTTTGAAGATGATACATCCAGCCCAGTACTATACCAGTGCAAATGCATTCAGTGTATCCATCCAGTTCCAGTACATTGCATTCACTCCTTCAATATACTTACTTGCATGTATGTACCTTGGAGAGCTTTCTTTGTTCTTCAACACGGCATAAAAATGCCGAGGGCTTATGTTTTTTGTTGTTGGCCATGCTGCGTGCGGCATTCCATTTCACGAATCAACAAACTAAATATTTTCCATTGAGCAACAGCAACTTGATTTCATTGAGAAGAAAGTTGAAAGGATACACATTTCCGTTCTTTATTTTTTAAATCTAATTTTCACCATGAATGAGATACAAGAACATGGATATATATATTTTTGTGTTAAATCTTATTGTTCCATTTCATTTCTGACTCTACACACGTTTCAGTATACACAATATCGAATACAATGTAAATACACGAAGAAAACACATTTACCGTTTTACTGATTAATTTGTATATAAGTTATATTATTTTGTTTCGGAAGTTAAAGAATCTCGCATGCAGTATACACGTGAGAATTACACACATATAATTCGATAGTTTTCCAACAAGACAGCGCCATACATTTAATATGTTACTACATCATTTCTTGTAATATTTTTTGACAAAATTGAATGAGAAATACATGTAGAATATTTTTTGGTACATAAGTTAGTAGCACAATTTGTGGTTAATTAATGTAATGATTAAATCACATCTCATATCTCTCTGTACACATAATGTAAATATGGTTAGTAAACTGATTCTAAATCCTTAGCTGGAGGCTATATGGGGCCATACTGATTTGATAGAAAATTTTTTTACAATTATTATAGTTTGGTTCCAAATACTTATATTTATTGTACACACGTTGAGAACGAATTTATAACCAGAGAATATGTTTGGGAGAGAAGCTAAGTTAATAATGACAAGCATCATCTACGTCAGAAAAAAAAGGTTTTTCCATAAAAATCAGTACATTTTATATTAAATATTAATTGGTTAGTTTTTTGTACATGCTCAACCTAAATAATCGTGATACATGCTTACATACTTTATTGTACTAAATTCACAAAAATAAGACAGACGGTATGCCATATATTATTAAAAATAATAGATTGGAAACAAGAAGAATACTATGGAAGAAGTAACACACATTTCTCTTTGTGCATATTTTCAAACTAATGATTCCAAAGGAAACTTGCTACACTTTTATATAATATTCATTTGTATTACGGGTTTTAAGAGTGAGAAATTTAGTCGCTTCGTGGCGTTCTCCAGGAAAGCTGTCACGTCTCAAGTAGCATTTGAAACTTTATTTTTAAAAATTGCTCTTTACATGTCCGTACTGGAGTGTGGCCTTGAGCGCTGACGTCTTCGTGCCAACTCCGATTGGACAACGGGACCGAGTGGTGGTGCTTTCGGACTTTGTGATATTGCAGTGTACGTTGCTTGGATGGCACTCTGTCAACAATTAAAGAGATATAATTTATTTTATGTGTCTCTTTTCCTAAAATAGCACGTGAATGACGGATGTTCATTAGTGTACCTTGAGGGTGGGTGGAAAGTCTATAGGAATGGAATGGGATGGAAGTGTGTCTCTACTTTGAATCCACGAGTGATTAACTACTTGTTGGGCAGTGGGTCTTCTCCTCGGATCAACATCCAGCATTTTCGTCACAAGTCCCTTGGCAGAGTCGGAAATTTTAGACCAACTGCCCGAGGTGACATCGATTTCCCCAGTCCCGATTCGTGTGAGGATCGTTGCTGGCGTGTCGTTGGCACCAGTTGCAAATGGCGTTTTCCTACAAACGAAATCAGAGTTTTTACATAATTCACTTTGAATTACAAAATAATTTAGTTTTTTATGAGTTTTTATAAAGCTTTACCCCGACACGAGGGTGTACATGAGCACACCCAGGGACCAGATATCACAGGCAGCGTCGTAGCCTTGCTTTTTAAGTACTTCGGGAGCGACGAATGTTGCTGTGTAGCACGGCGTCATCAACAACCCATTCTCAGCCCGTAGCTGTTTCGCAAAGCCGAAATCACATAGTCTTAGGGTCTCTGGTTTTTGGGACTGATCCGCGTATACAATGTTGGAAGGTTGAAGGTCTCGGTGAACAACCTGAAAATTTCACAAATTCATTATTTTTTTGCAAACAGCCAACATAGCTCTGATTTTCTTCGTAAAAGATACTCACCCCGTTCCTGTGGAGATATGAGACGGTTTCTGTGAGGACACACATCACATCCGCCGCCTCCCTCTCTGAGAATCTCTTCTGAGCCAATAATTTATCCAAGAGCTCGCCTCCGCGCAGCAACTCAGTGACCAGATACACATTCGTGCCGTCTTCATAGACCTGATTTTAGAATTGAAAAAAAACTATTTCAGATTTCGGATAAAATAATGTTAAAAATGTAATTCAGAGTAATGAGAACATACGTTGTATAATGTGACAATGTGCGAATGCTGACTATGTCGAAGGAGAATGTCGACTTCATCATGCCACTCCCGCTTTCCTTTTGCAATTACCTGAAAATAAATAATAATTCAGTCATGAGCATTCGAACTGTGAGAAACAAAATTTTTGTGAATGAATCTTTTTTTTAAAAAAAATCATACTTACCTTAACGGCATGCTCTACTTTGGAAATTTTATGAACACACCGAAGACACGAGGCGTACGCCCCTTTCGCTATCTCCTCCTTAATATCATAGTCGTCTAAAATATTACTTGTACGTATCACCGAACGGAAAATGTCTGGCTTAGGTTTATTATCGGAAACTGGAACCGCCGAAGTGGTTATATTCGAAGGACCAGATGACACATTTGGAGTTCCAGAGTTGGTCGACGTCGCATTCATATTGTCATCGAGTAAGCACGAGGCAATGAAACTGAAGCCTCGGAACAGCTCATGCGCATTTGCGCTTGGAGGGACTCCCGGCGAGTCTGTTGAAATCAGAGTTTAAAAAATTTTACACATAAAATAATCATATCCTGTCCTTCTCTCTAATGTTTTTTTTGTAAAAGCAATTAATTTTGTGTGAACCAATTAAGCTACTTTACGTCACACGAGAGAACACAATTAAGCTGTGAAAAACGGAATGGATATAACACAGTAAAAAAGACAGCTAGTCTATATAAAATTATTCCAGCTGGAATATTTTAGCAATTTTTTGCTAAACTATAAAAAAACTATCACCGTGACCGGTTAAAAAGTCAAGACTGTGTCATGCAAAGTTAATTACACATTATGTCTTGTTCAAAATAGGACAAAAAACTTATTCATTTCTTGAGTAGTTCATTTTTGCTAAACAGGCAGGGTGTCAAGATTTAAAATTTACTTTAAGACTCGAGGAGGGCTCTGGAGCACACTACGGTGACATACGAAACAAACGAATATGTGAAAGGAAAAGTGTTTGAAGACACACAACTGACAAATTAAGTCTACATAAAATTCGTACAAAAATTTGTTTGTGTGCACAGAGAGCACTCCCACTAATCTCTAAGTTATATTATTTCATTTTAAAAATCTAAACATGTTACAGACTAACTCAGTTTATTATAAAAACAGAAAATAATTTCTAGTGAGTAAATTTGTGATTTAATAAAAGTGAACAGCTAAGTTAAACAAAGTTTGAATACCCTGGCAAGTCAAGCGTCCACTCTCTGCATAGAAAATCATACATTCTCATCGTTACCGTTTTATAAGGCAGAAGGAAAATTAAGAATTGAGAGAAAAAGATCCAAAAAAGAGAACAACGATATAATATCATCATCGATAAGTATTTATACAGATTATTTTTTCATAAGATCAGTTATATATTAAATTTTGTCCATTGAAATTTTTTTTAGTTGTGAAGGAAGAAGGGTTGATTTGATATTATTTTGAGCTGTGGACTTAACTTACGTACCGAAAAACGTACCTTTGGGTGTCCTGGAAGTAAACTCGGAGTCGAAGTAGAAAGCATCGTCTGCTCGGGACACGGCGGGCTTGAAAGGAGGAATCACTTGCTTCTTCCACAATGAGCCCCAGTCGATTGTTTGAAAGAAAGCGTGTTGCTTAATCTCTTCGACGCCGCCTAAAATAAAATCATTAAATTCTCCTCAATATTTTAATTGAAAGTAAATTTATAAATATATGGGTTGTATGCAAAAAAATATTGACTAACCAGCACCAAGTCTATTGGCAGGATTACGTTTGAACAAGGCTCGTAGAAGCGACTGCGCTTCCGGTGACAAGAACTGGGGCATTCCTAATTTTGCTTTGAGTATCTGGACCATCGTCTCCTTCCGATTTGACCCTTGGAATGGCAAGGAGCCCGTGAGCATCTCATACTGTCAGAATAAATGGAATAAAAAATATATTCCGTCAATAATTTTCATTTACAATTCACACACAGAAAAAGAAATCTCACCATTAAAACTCCGAAAGACCACCAGTCCGCCACGTAGCAATGACCTTTTCTGTTGACTACTTCGGGTGCCATGTACTCCACTGTTCCACAGAAGGAATACGCCTTTTCGTCCTCCAGGGGCTGTTTACTCAGACCAAAATCTGTTAGCGATATGTGACCATCAGCGTCAAGTAGGATACTGTCGGAAAAAACAACAATAACAAACATTTAAAAAAAATCAATTCAAAATTGAAAGTTCGTTAAAAAAACAGCTGACATACTTTTCAGGTTTTAGGTCTCGATAAATTATGCCCAAACTATGAAGATGATCCAAGGCCAAAGCTAGCTCAGCTAGATAGAACTTGACATCCTCTTCGGTGAACATAATCTGAAATCAAATCAGAGAGATAAAATTATCAAATTATTCTGCTCGAAAAAATACTAATTTTATTATTTGTCATTGTACCTCTTTTGCTAATCTTGTGAAGAGATCGCCCCCACGAAGAAAGTCCAAAATCAGGTAGAGCTTCCCCTCAGTTTGGAAGGCGTAGTGGAGCCTCACGATAAACGGATGCTGAACCTCGGTCAAGATGTTCCGCTCCATTTTCGTTCGAACTCTGTCCCGAACTGTAATTTAATTAACATACGAAACACATTTAATTATAACTAATTTGATCTTCAGGGAAAACGATGACGCAAAAATATTTTATGCACTTCAACTTCAACCCGAGAGCGTATGTTCTCTTCAAAAGCCCTTTCTTTGTTGAATAACCATTTGGCTACTACTTGTTTCTTTTTGTGTCCAAAACGTCATTACAAGCCTTTCACAAAGCACTCGTTTCTATTCAACACAATTTCTATTCAAGAGCTGCTGAAATGGGCGAAACTCCTGATCCTGACCTCGCTCTAATACTCTTTTCGGTGAAAGCGCTGATCTTTCGTTGTGAAAGTTTTTTTGTGTGTATTTTATTCCAAGGGAAAAGGGCAGAGGCAGAATGACCGATTCCGTCGTTCAGAATGCTTTTAAATAACAATCCACTCACACTCGGCACTATATTGTCGAGAAAAAATGAAGCCTTTCAATTCGCCAACGACAGAGAAGCTCTCAACGGAAAATGAGCAAGTGCCAAGTGGAAAAATCGCCCTTTCCACAATCCATTCTAACCGACTCCATGAAGCGCTAGAAGCCCAAAAACAGAGTGAAATCCACTTTATTATTACTGCTTTCACAACTTCGAAACCAGTATTTTTTTTACAAAAACACGTGCGGAATGTTTCGAGTGAAGTGAAAGCTACCAAATGTTTTCTCTCCGCGCTCCATTTTCTCTGACTTTGATCAAATATGGAAGTTTTCACAATCTGGTCTCGGGGCGGATTTCCAAAGCGTTTTATAACATTTCTAAGCCATTCTGGAGAAATAGTTTTAACTGGGAAAATGCTGCAACTTTCCGTTTCTCTAGAACAAAATACAAATTTCAACGGAGGCGGATCCAGGTCAACAATGCATGATTTTCCTGTGTCTCCACAAAGCAATTCATTCTAATCCAATTCAGCTGTGCTTTCAATTCGAACAAATTTTCATGGAAACAGTGGCAATTTTCATGTTATATTTTATGCAGCGACTGGAGTCTCCAGCCCCTTCGGAGAATATATATATTTTTGCCAAGTATAAGCATGTGGCTGATTGATGACATGTGTGTACGACTCCAGGAGAAGAGAAGACGAGCTTTTGGTGTAAGTAGAACGTGACCATACTGATCGTGAGTTTGTAGGTCGACACACGTCAGACCTTTTGGATTGCCTTAAAAATTGCTACAAGCCAGCCAGAAAAATAGACATCCGCAGAGAGTCTGAAGAAGTTGATTCCGTGTTCGCTGACGCGTTACGTATATTTATTCAGAGCTGAAGTGGAGTCGGGTAAAAAAATTGTGTTCGGTCTGAAGTCGGGAACATGAATTTAAGTACAAAAAATTCAATGTTTACAAGAATATTAAAGACTCATTAAAATTATTAGTCCGCAACAGAATGCATTCATCATCCATCAAGTTCATCTTTGATCATGGTTGAAAGAAAGATACTTTTTTCTCAAGAAACTTTGTGCAGGAACGACGCAATACGTCCCATCAAAGCAAAGATGAATAAATCACTATTCACTACTGCCAGTTTAGAAGGACAAGTCATCTAATCATCTCAAGTACTTGGTTGTACGTGCATCTATATGCCCATGTGTATCATGCGGTAAGAGAAATCAGTGAACTGGAGTGGAAATTGAAACTGCCAATGTCAATTGAATACAATTTTCTATCTGGTGGCCTGGGATATCAACCACATCACAAGGAAAACCCAACAAGGATGCGGATTGACACAAATACCCGAGCGAGATTCTCTCAAAACCAAAAATACAATATCCCAAGAATTTCCTACGAGGACGATAGGACGATTGTGACCTTCTCAGTCAATCGTGTGATATTCTGTCGCCGACATTGCCACTCTGAACGTGATTTTTGTTTTTAGGTCGTCTGCTCGCAGTATTTCATTCACTTTCCCCTTTCCATCAGCGTGATCTTGATTACAAAAATTCGTGTCTGTCTCTACACATCCATCACATCACACACACATTCATTTCCTCTTTTTATTACACCAGCACAATCCTTGCAAAAGTTTTGCCACCGCCAGGCCAGTGGAGAGCTGCAGTGCAGCTTCCCGAAGGCAAAAGGCGAGACCTCACTTTTGGCTTCTCTCTCTCTCTCTGAGACAGGGTGAGTAGAAAACGAGAGAGAAAGGCGTGTTAAAAAGACAGCTACTTTACTTTCTCACATACTCATTTCACTCCGTATGGCAGGAAATCTCGGTCTTTCATGCTGGCAACGTCTTCTCAAGAAAAAGAGTGAGAATGTCTTGAGTACTTATTTACCTTGTTACTTGCTTCCTTTTGCTGTGCTTTTACAAGTTAGAACCTACACCTTCATAGCGACAAACATGCAGACACGCACACTATCAAGTTTTTACATCGTGTTTTATACAACCTCTACACATCCACGAGTGCTCTGTGAGAGGAGACAAAAAAGGTAGATCACAAGGAGGAATCCTAACAAACCCGAGGCAGAAAACTGGCAAAAGGTTTTACTTTATACAAAAACAACTGAGAAGAGGAAAACTCATCCTTCAGCACATATGCAATTAGGCCTTTCTTAATTTCACAGCGAAGGAGTACAAGAAGCTCTGGTCCTTTCCACATTCCCCATCCAATTTTTTTGGAGTAAAAGTAAAAGATGAGAGTGTGAGGATGCTAAAACACAAATGAGAGATATAATTGAAAGAACGCCAGATGAGGAAGCAATGTGCTGTGGACTGACTCGGATTGAATTACAAAACTCATTTACTTCGTACCTGGAGCGAGAAAGCCAAATCCGTATTGGTTGAAAAAGAGTAGTAAAAAATGAGCACACACCACGACCACGTCAACTTCACCTTTTTTCGCCTTCTGAGGCCATCTCTAACCAGAGTCTGGCTAATGATAGTAACCGTAAAATCTGGAATATAGTGCCAATAAACCACTCGAATGGCTGGAAAAAAGACCAACTGTATTTTACGAGAGAGAAATTACTTTTCTCCATTAGCACCAAATGAAATCCTCTGGACCAACAATAAAATAAGCCAATATCCAACGCTGTATTTGTACGTTTGAAGTTGATGGGAAAAAGTTGATTCAAGCGACATGCTTCATTTTTGGAAATACTTCTTTTATACAAATCTTCGAATTGCACATGAGTATTTTTCCATACGAAAAAACGTATATCAAGGTAGACTTTCACCCTGGAGAAAGTATGAAAGGAGAAAGTGTTCAGATCGATGCCATAAACGTTTTGACGATGATGAACTATCGGAAGTCCAATACCTTCATCCACTCTCCTGACAAGCTTACATACATAAATTCACATATGATATATTTATGCGTGCCATTATGGTTTTAAGAGGGACTCGAGTGAAAGTCCTTTTGTGTGGAGCAGACACAAAAAATATATACCTATATGCTTTCTTTATAGAAAAACAAACTGGAGGCAAAAACATTTGCACTATCTAGTCCTGCGTCGAATGAATGTGCTAGTAAAGGTAGAAAATA
>JAQFZW010001652.1:0-24385 GCA_034687055.1 Heteromurus nitidus
GAGCGATTTCTGTCACGGGGTGAGCGGAGCGAGAGCGCGAGCGCATTCAACCCAATCGCTCCGCTCAACGCTCCACGTAAATGGCAGCTCTACTTCCAACTTCCTATCCTATATCGATACATAAAGGTTAACAGCCTCATTGTTACAGACATAAAATTCAGAATTTCGAGGACGGCTCTAGGTGCATAAAAGTAGTACACGCAAAAATATGAGAGTATAAGCATAATGCAATTGCACAATGTACCAATGTCACTCAAATGTGTATCTTCCCGTACGTTGTTACTTTAGACTAGCAAAAAAAAGAAAGCACATAAAGATAAAGTACTGTAAGCTGGTATCAGACAAGACCAGTTGACTGGAGAAAGTTACGCCTGAACTTGCACTTCTGGTGAAAGTTGCAGTAAAAGTCTCACAACAGTCCCCAAATATTGCGGGTGATTCGACCTAGTACCTCACCCATACTGCAACGTCCATTGAGAAAGCTAGCGAAAAAAAACTTTCCTTTCCCCAATTTCCCTCATGCATCTGTATCTGCACCCACTTGCTACCAGCCATTTCTTGAGAATTTTGTTCAGTACTCGCTCACAAACAACTAAAGCGCCTTATGCTTGTGTAGTTGGTAGATTTTGCTGGAAAGCATTAGATTGTGACCCATATCATATCTCACATCTCAATGCGAACTGCCCAGTAGCCCAGTGAAGAAAGGAAAGTTGTGCAAATTACATTCTCTAAAACTCAGATTTTCGAATAATTTCGAATCGATTTTACGAAATGAAATATTTTCAAGTTTCTCTTTCATGATTCGTATTCTACTCTGTCTCGCCACCATAATAAAAGGTTAGTTAAAAACAGTACATTACATCATTCATTTAATTATGGAAAGTATGGGTACTTTAGACTTTAAACCGAGCACACTCCACTGACCACAACGTTAGACTTTAATTTTGGTCTTATCTTCGTCAGGAAAATGATTAGGAAAGAGTGTCACGCTTGTGCGCATTAGTTCATAAATGTTTTAATCCATCTGAACCTAATATATTACCTGCAAAGATGGAATGAATACTCCACGTGGTCTGCCCACGGTTCCATTCTCCTTTTGATTTTGATACTAAAGACTGAGTGATTCATTATATTCATTCATAAACGTGAAAATCTATGTTAAAGTCAGTGTTCAATGACAGGACACATTTACTATTACCGTTTTTATTTTGTCATATCAAATGCACAATTTGTTATATGTCCCACATATTACCTGAGATTATGAATGAAAGAATAGATTGAAAAAGGGATGAGAGCAGAACCTAATACAGATTTGATTGGGAATTTCAGCATGAGCAGCGAGTCTCATACAGTTGTGTTTATGAATACAAGGTACAAGACTGAATATAGGCATATAGCCTCAATGCGTTTGAGTGTGGAGTGACTTCAGCAGTAGATTCACCTTACGATCACGGTACATGAATACATGAAGCTTGTGTTTTGTGTAAAAAATGTGAAAATGTGCACTGTAGAAGTGTAGTGTGCTGCACAATGCTTATTACTTTTAACTCAGCTGGCTGAGGAGAAGTTGTATTTTGTGAAAAAGACATGTTGAGAACCTATATTTCATGTGCAACAAGATAGGTAATTGAAAATTAAACCAGGTGATGTCTATAAATATTCATTTAACATTTTCTTCGGGACGCAAAAGTTGTCGTGGCCTTGGAATTGGGATACAAACTTGTTTTAAACACAGCCAACAGTAGGTTTGTCGTTTCCTTTATGCCACCAAACTTTTTACCTTGCAGCCCGATCACATGCATGTGCTGATGACTAATCACGCATTACCTCATTATTTACAGAAGTTAGCAAGTACGGTCTACAGTAATGAGGTTTATGTGGAGATAGAGGAAGTTATGTGCTTGGTTTAGTTCACACCATTCGAATTGTAGTCTGGACTCACTCATACTATACTAGTCATGTCATCATGACGCATATATAATATCATACGTCGACATACGCGTGTTATTTTATCAACTTTTATTTCATGACAGTGTTTAGGTTTATTGAACACTGTCCAAAATTACTCAAATGCAGGAGTTACTAATGCTTAGTTTTATTAATTTGTGTGCTCCAGGTACAACCTATTGTAGGTCTCTTCGCCACGACATCCGGTAGCCTCACGTAGCTACGAGAACTCTTAAAAAGCATCACTGAATTCTGCAAACAAATTGAGAGATTGCAGTTCAGAAGGCAGACGCGACAAACCATTTTTTAAATTAAATCAGATAGAATCTCCTTTCTCCTGAACCAGCTTTAAAATGGAGGTAATCATTAAGTCGCGACGACCACAGTTTTTTTCGGTGAAATGTTCAGGTTGTAGTGCCATCCTAGAATTCGAACTTCCGCCTGGTGCGACAACTGGCACTGCCAAGTTCAAAGTTCAGTGTTACAATACGCTATGCGAAAAATTAATACCGTACGATCCCAACAAACCTACCTCACCTACTCACAATGGGTCGGCGAAACCAGGAGCGTCCTCCGCAGGTGCTTGTGGATACTCCAGTTTCGCAAGCAATGGAAAATCTGCAAAACCATTTAAAATGGGATCGGACGAAGAGCCTGTGTCATTGGAATATTATGAATTTCTTGGCGTTCCTCACACCGCAGACACTGGAGAGATAAAGAAAGCGTACTATAGACTAGCTATGAAGTTCCATCCAGACAAAAATAGTACACCGGACGCAGAGGAAATGTTTAAGAAGATCTCAGAAGCGTATCAAGTTCTGTCAGATCCAGTTCTCAGGAAAAAATATAATGAGTTCGGTCCTGGAAAGGGCTCAGGTATATGTAAACACTTATTAAATCATTAAAATTAACATATTTCACAGGTCTTCAACTCAGAGTGAGTTGAAAGTGACACACTTCACTTCAAGTGTTTACTCATCCATATATTTCATATTGCAGACCCAGAAGGAGGTTTCATCAATCCTGAAGAATTTTTCAAGATGCAGTTTGGCGGAGAACTTTTCGTTGACATCATCGGAGAACTGCAAATTGCAAAAGAGTTCAAAAATATGATGATGAAGAATGGAGGCGGCGAGGGGGAGGAAGGGGAAGAAGAGGAGAAAGAGGATATATCAGTTACTCTCGAGAAGCGACGGGAGGACTACGAGGCTAAAAAGAGAGCAAGGGAAGAAAGAGTTACTCTCTTAGCTGAAAACCTTACTAAAAAGCTAAATGTCTATGTAGAATCAGGTCCAGATAACTTCCGGAAGGTCATGGCTGACGAGGCGGAGGAGCTTAAGGTCCAAAGCTATGGAGTTCACCTGCTTCACTCGATTGGCTACGTGTACTCGGTGAAAGCGAGCGAATATTTAGCTAAATACAATGATGACATTTTGACGATGCCTTCTTTTGTACATCGCATGAGACTCAAAGGTCGAGCTTTCAGCGAAACGTTTAGTACAGGTATGAGAGAACCTTATATACACTTTATGAATTTTGTATTTTCAAAAATATTCATTCGTCACAATTTGTAATGTCATTTCATTTTTAGTGAAATCTGCGGTTGATGTGCACCACTCATTTGTACAACTGCAGGAAGCGGAAAAGACAGGTGCTAGTGAAGCCGAGAGGGAGAAGTTGACCGAGGAAGCCGTCAAGAAGGGAACAGATGCTATATGGAAAACTAGTAAATTAGAGGTGGAGGGTGTTATTCGAAGTGTCTGTGATAAAGCGTTGACAGACATCACTGCGGAGCGAGTAATTCTTAGGAAACGGTCAGAAGCTTTAAAAATCGTTGGAGATATATACCAAAGTGTGACACCTCCTCAAATGCCACCAAATAATATGTATATGTAAGTTTTTTTCCAATTTAGGCTAACCATCTATATCTATTTTGATTTTTATGTGTCTTAAACATCGAGATTATAACCTATATGTTCTAAGCGAGAGAAGATCGAATTAAGAGTTGTGGTATATATTTATAAGTTACCAGTTAGTTTAGCGTTTGTATCTATAAAATCGCGAGAAAAAAAATTAGGGTTATATATTCATCTGTATCCCCCATTTGTTGAAATCTTATAAAGTATTAGTCGTCATGATTGATAGTTTCAGTCAAATAATTTGTCGTGCTCAGTTTACTAATTCTTTTCCAGAATGTTTATAAAGAGAAACTGAATATATATTTTGTGAGTGCATGCGAGACATTTTTGTAGTTTCGACATTCCACTCTGCGTCACAGCCATTGTCCGTGAAAGACGGAAGCTGTTTAATTTTTGTTAACGTCCTCTTCTACGTCTTGAATAACTATTTTAACTAATGGGTTGAAGGAGGATATGGATATTTCACGTTAATTGCATCAACAAAATATTCTGCTTTGCTCTTTAGCACGTCAAATTTAACTAAACGTGAAATCTGTCTCAAGCAATTAAAAACATGAAGTTATCACGAAGGATCATGTTATCGAAGTATTTCTTGTCTTGTCATATTGTCTTGCGAATTCTATGAGTATCTTGATGACCTAAATAGCTTTGCCAGTTTGAAACCTATAGAAGTAACCTCTAGATTTAAGAAGCACTCAATCGTATAGTACTTGATACCGTACCTAACTTGAATTGCGCAAATTACACAAATAAAAAACCTATATTCACTTTTCAAATTATAACGCTAGTGCTAGTCAGTTTCAAACTCACGATTGATTTTCAGCTCATTGAAAATTACTTTATGTAACAAAATAATACGTAAAAGGCTACGAATGAAGTTCGGTCGGTACTCAACTGTGAAAACATTTACCTGTCTTTAGGTGGATAAACTATACACATAATTGTGCAATACAATTGCATGCGAATGTGCGATGTACAGAAAAATGTGTTAAAGACATCTTGTAAAACATGGATGCAACATATAAAGCGTATCTATACCTTACATTAGCTATTTAATGGAATAAATCCAAGAATAAACAATTTACTGCACTAAACTCGATTTTAATCTCTCTCCTTCTATTTTTGCATCAATGAGTCAAGATTCAAGTTGGCTGCTAATAAATTCAATGCAAAATGATTTTTCATGGAAGCCAAGAACATAAGAAAGGAAGTGCATAGCCGAAGGTAAGAAAAGAAGTAGAAGTGCGTACGCGTACACATGATTAGCACAAAACTGCTGCGCTACACTTGATCTTGAGAAGTTACTTCTTTCATGTCACGTTCATTGTTTTCCTTCACAACCATTACACCATTGCAGTTCTTCCCCCCGTGTACAATATGAAACATTGAAATGACTCATCTGGCCAGAGTCATCATGAATTATACATTGTTACGTTTTCTCATGTAAAACCCTGGTAGTCCAATTTCATATACTAAACATGCATATTTTGCCCCAAGCTTAAGACTACGTACGTGACGACAACATTATGTTATGAACCAGATCGCTCCTTTTCAGTTTTCCTATACTCCGTATTCATCCTTCATTTTTCAAAACCCTCGAAACACGAGACAGGGACGGTCTAAAACTCCTACTCCGCTGTTGTTTTCCTTTCACAATATGCATTTTGTCGGATTCATGTGAAGCCGAGATGAAAATGTGTTTGCACATATATACCTATTTACTATTTACGTATATCTTTTCGGCCCAAATGAAGTCTTTGGCAGAGTATCATGCACGAGCAAGTTTTCTTTTCTACTCATACATAATATGGACATTTTGCTCTAATGTGTCTGTGCAGAATAACGTATCATTACTAAAACCCTATTCTGTTTCGTGCCATACATATTCACAGAGCAAAAAGCACTTGCTTTTCCTTATGCAAGTTCTCTACTCTGCATTTACAATGCGTAATCATCGTGTGAGATGTGAGATGCGATGTGTGTTGTGCAAATGCATCTAGGCAATATGCTTCTGAAGGTTGCTCTTTTCTCATGATGACTAGTTTTTTACCACACGGTTCTTCAGCTACTGTCTGCCTGCCTGCCTGCCTACTCTGTTGGTGTTATTAGTCAACCGTATGACTGGACAAACCAAACCCTCTCTACTAACAAGCAGTTGCAGCACATACATCAAAGGGAACTTCCTATCCTTATCCCTAAAATTTTATGTATATACACAAAACACATGTGTAAAAAATATCGGATGCATATTGCATCTATACGTATTTACTGATTTCTCATGATGACTGTTTGTGTTTGTGACTCGTCTGACTTTACCTACCGGCAATTTCTGAATCTTCTCTCTGTAAGGACATCATATAGAACAGACATATCTCAAAAAGCATAAATTGCACAGGGAAGAGAGTAATGTTCATGTACGAAACCAAAGTTATTACTCCAAAAACGACATATATACAAATTTCAATGTACAACACAAAAGAACAACTTTTGCATCCTGTGTGAATTCAATTCTCATGGACTTGAGGGTGAGTGATATGTGATGTGAGTGCTTTCGTAGTACTACGGACATACTTGTGTGTGGTCTGTTGAGTGTGAGTATCGACTCATTCACAAAAACTAACTTTTATTTAGCCACACAATCACAATCTTTTTGGTATATCGTGAATTTGTAAAAAAGGTATACCGCTTTAGTTCGCTGCTGCTTTAAAATACCAAAGATTGATTAGGCACGCTAATTTCTCTAAAGTTTGAACGTTTGAAGTTGTACGTGAGTAATAGAGTAATTAGCACAGGTGAGCAGATTTAAAGAGAAACGAGAGTGCACTTACTAACGTGCTTGAAGCTCCACTCGTCGTCAGCTGGGTGCATTTACCTGCATTTACTACACAACGAAAAGATAGTAAGTTTTAATTTAATGTGAAGTCAATATTACCTAAGTTCAAGGTTTTTTTTTTGAACAATTGTTGCAAAAATTGAAGGTAGATACATTAGTCAGCATATATTATAACTTTTACTTCTGACTGATGTCTGAACCGAAAGTTTAACTGGTGACCAGACTGGTAACTGCGGCAGCTTCTGATCTCATTCGCGTTGTACGTTTGTCAAACTACTTTTTCGGTGGTTGTGGTGTGAAGTATTTTATTTGACGATTGTGTTTGTGCCTTATTTTTGACCGATAACGATAACCGAATTATAATTAGTAAATATTGATTGCTGTCGGTATGTGCTTCAACTGACTGAAGATTAAAAAGCTATTGTCTGTCTTTGTTTGCAAGCTTTAAAGTGTTAGGTTGTAGGTCATAGGTCGACCGACCAGCCGTCCGACCAGAAAGTATTATTTTGTTTATCTTGAATTCGAAGTATGAAATTGTAATTGAAGTTACGAGCTAGTTAGTTAGAGTTAGCAGTAGGTTGAATAGTAACCGACAACGAAATATTATCAAACATTGATAATTCTTCAAAATGAGTCAAATACACAAAAGGTGTTAATGTGTTAATTAAGTAATTTGGTGGAGAAATGGCCTTCATTTAGCTAATGTAATGTCAAATGTCAACGTGTGGTGCTTGCTCATTCTGAAAACAACAGACAGACAACAGAAGTGCGTTCAGCGTTTACATAATAAGAGCGCAGCTTGAGATCGTTTGACTAATTATGAATGTGGAAGGTGTATACTTTCAACTTTTGTTGTGAATTGTGAACTTGAATGTTTATCAGTTTTTCACACCTTTCTTGGGACATGGGACGAACGACTGTCGTGATATCATATTATCTTTGAGTGGATACGTAAAATACAATACAAAAGAAGGAGTAGACATTTTTATGTGAGCAGGCCTAAAGAAGAATGAGAAACGAAGGGAATTGAATTAAAATGGAAGAAAACTGGCTGACTAATGTGAGCAAGGAAATTTAGGAGGATATTTCTTGTAAGAAATGCCTGCCACAATTTTTGCAACCAAGCATGCGATATGCAAATGTGACTGGTAGTTTGTTGGTAGTTGTGAAAAATTGGAAGAAAATCATAATGTGCAGCATGCACCCTCCTCGTCTTTGTCCAATTTTCTTACTTAATGTGTCGTCCTATTCGTCATAATAATAAAACTATTATTATGCCGCCTGCACTTGTTGTGTTCAGCTTGAAGATTACTTGAAGAAAACTGCTCATCGTAAATTGACAACGTGACGAGTAGAAGAGGACTGACTGTTTTTTTGGCAGCTTTGTGGTGTACCCCACAAATTTACAAGAAATGCAATTAAGTACATGTAATGCGGTTTGGTGTGGATAGTTCCTTGATTATGATTATATTGTGTGCAGAACATCTTTAGAAGGATAATACCAACCAAGGTAAGCCAACTCTTATGATGATTTACCATTTTCGATGTTATTAGTGTTGTTTTGTTGGACATAATTTATTTGCTTGCGTTTTGAACATCTCACATTCCTACATTTTTTACTTATGTTATCTTTATCGTATGATCATCTCCAAATATATCTGCAATTTAGCGAAAAATGGTAATATTTTCTGACTTTCTGACAAGTAATTTTGTGATACCATTGTTTGGATTTTGGATTGAAAAATAGCATTGCTATTTTAAGCTGGTACGTGATCGTGGGATAATAATGTACTTTTTGGAATATGACGTCTTCAAACTTGTTGCTTTTCGAGTTTGATAATAATAGTATTATATTATGTATTATCTTCCAGCGTATGGTATTTTATTTTGAGACGACAATTCTTGTACTGTGGCGTGTGGATTGCTTCCGTTGAATTCTTTGGAGAAGGTCATCATAATTACTGCCTCTATCTATGAATCTAGAATCTATGAACTATGGTGCAGCAGGGAGTAGGGACGAGGCGTAGTTTGGTGCCGACCAGAGTAGTCACTGTCCAGCAAGAAATCGATAAGATGGCTTGATCTGTCATAATTAATAATTAGGTCATATAATAGTGAGGTGCATACCACATAGCAGGTAGAACCCTTTTACCATGAATAACTTGTTTTTCGTTGAATTTTCAAAGCTTCTCTCCTTTGACTTTGTAATTTTCATTCTCAGCCAGATATATGAAATATGAGGAATGAGGAAGGTTGCCCACCGGTCAGTGCGTCAATCCTTATTTATGATAAAAAACAAAGAAACAAACAGCATAATAGCCAGACAGGCAGAGTTGCAAGTTTTACTGTGTAATTATCAGCTTCATCCTCACCTGGAGGTGTTGCATGACCTTGATGCTTCACATTTTTGCTTATGCTGAACTCATTCATAATATTATGCAACTTGAAACTAATTGAACTGATGCATGACAATTTTATGACATGAAGCGTTGGTATATATGCACAGACCAACTAGACTAGTCTAGTGCCGTAGTGCCAAAATGGCATGTTAGTCTTTTGTACTCACAGGAAGGAGCCGTTCTAAATTGCTTAATCAGAACGTAAATGCTAGGTTGGAGTCCAGTTGTCGATGGTTTTTGTATTTCTATGATGTTTTATCATATTTTCGTGTTAGTTTTATAGCTGCGGCTACCAGAATATAGATAGATGCGATATGAAGCAGGGGAGTATTAGTATTACCAACGTTTTGTTCTCCGCATTGCCAGGGCCATGCCATCAGTTTTTAGTCATTTAGTTGATTTAGTCAAGTTAAATTTCGTCTCTGCAAATGCACGAATCTGTTGCAATGTTGCAAAAACGGAAAATGCAAGCGAGCATATATGCTTACTATTCGGTAAATAGCTTCTTCGATTAACAGTGCAACGCATATATTGATCGAGTAAAATTTGATACTCTGACACTTTGATAAAATTCATTAAGCGCCTGATGTATTGGTGTGTTATATAGTGTATGCTTTTATCATGTTTACACACACCAATCGAATTCAATCGAGCGTATTCAATTCGAAGTGATTTGAAATATATATTACAAGTTACAATTATTATATTTAAATACAGTATCAAGGAAAATAATATCGCTCAAAATGAAACAGTTAGCTGTTGTGAGAGTGGTCACTGGTCAATCGTATTTAAGGCACGTGACGAATAGAGATTAGGATAAGAAGAGGACGTAAAATAAAATATGATGTGCTAGAAATGCTATAATTATGTTTGTACCCAGTCAGTACCCTCTACAACACAACCCAAAAGGCAAACTCTGGGCTTCTTCAGTTCAGAGATAAAATATGGAATTCAGCCAGGCACATTGATTTACTTCGTGTTTGCGTTTCGCAAAAAACTGCCAAAGTAGAGCCGCCGAGTAGACTATTCGCCCTATTCATTACTTATGCATCATTGAAACTAAAAACGTAAGCTTGAAAAGTTTACTTCTATCGGCAGCAAGTAAAGCAAGTTAATTGCATTAAAGGAAACTTTATAATAATATACAAGTGCCCTTTGTTTCTTAAAACTGAAAGAAGGTTATCGTGCAGTGAAAGGTTAGAGGGATTAAAGTTTGTATAACCGAATCCTTTCTTGCTCAGGATTGAAGCTTAAAAATTAACCTCGTTGGTCATTAGAAAGTTTACGGCAACACTCCTAGTCAGACCAAGTTTTTATTATTTTCTCGAAGCTTGTTCCTCCAGTATTCAGAATTCTTACCAATTTTATCTGGTAAAACAAAACATGTACTCGTATGTTTATGCAGTATACATAAATGCTTTATATATATTAAGATTAAGTATCATACTCGTTCTTGATTTTTATCTAATTGCACGACTGCGAGAAATAATTTATTTAAGCACTGGCTTTGAAACAATAAAAACAACATTGCGCATGAAAATGAGATTATAAATGTGCCACTTTAAGCCTGATTAAATGAAGGCCTTGAACTGACTCCTGGAACAGCCCCGAAGGCTTGTTGCAATTTATTTGAGTTTGAGATGCAACTTGCAGAAAATAGAAGTGAGATTTCGCATTTTTGTTGCATAACTTTATAGCTTTGGGTCTTCCACGTTTTACACTTGTTTTTTGGGCAATGGGTATGCTAGATCGCAAAGCACGGTAAAGACCGGCTTTATTTCACTTGACGTTGCTTGATTGTTGATTCACACATCAAGGACATACTTGTTAGAGACTATATTGTATAGAAAGCAATCACACCATTTGCAAATGATGTGGGCGTAGCTTAGATTTTTCTCGTACTCAATTCCATAATAACAAACAGAAATCAACTTACTTATCTGTGTTTGAAGCACTTGAAGCATAAACGTCGAAATGAAAATTTATTAGCAGTTTATTCGTCCTTTGTAAGGAGGTAAATTGTGGGTAATGACATCATCACCGAACTACATCCACATTTGTGCGATCTAATTCAACTTTGTTAAGCAGATATTTTATTCAAGAAATGTTGCTTTCATTATCCAAGTTCGTCCGTTTGAATCAACTTTTAGCTTGGTGGAATTGAATTATGCAAACGGCTGGAATATTGAAGCCGGGCAAGTGTATTGAGTAGAAATTAATGAGATGAGATCAGGTCCATAACGAGAAGTACGATTATGATGCGCAGACAATCAATAGACAAGCTTTTCTCGCTTCAATGCGTACTTCAGAAAACCAATCAGGTAAAAGGGGAAAAGGTGAGGGAATAGAAAACTAAATGCACATCACTTGATTTTTTATCATCCTTGAATCTTGGCTAAATCTCAAAAGTGTACTCAGAAACATGCTCAGTTTCGGTACTTCTTCACTTTTGGATTTTCTCATCAAAATCTCAGTGTGTAACTTTGTTTTCACACAGCAGAGGTGTAAAGCAAATCAACAATGGACATGAGTATGAGTAGAATATGAAATATGATGATTTCGAAATTTACTGGTGTGATGATGTGGTGATATACAGAATTAGAATAGAAATATATGTTGCATACAGTACACTAGAGAATCGTTATTAGTTCTGTAGTTCTGTTTGCTCTGTATATCAGGTGAGGTGAGTAAAACGTAACGTGCTTCTCATAATTTTCATCACATCCAAATGCCTAGAGTTGAGGAATTCGGTTAGTAAATTCATTGTGATATGTTATCGTCTCATTTTTGTTTGTCCTTGATGCAAAGTTTGAAGTTGTGTTTTATGTTGTAAGTTGTAAAGGTTTTGTTATTTTTCAGTAACATAATATTGTGTTGTTTTTCTTCGCTTGTATTCCAGTTTATTTTCGCGTCCATAAAAATGGAATGAAGCAGGAAGTTTCGCATGTCATTTTCCCATAACATATGCCTGCAAAATTCTAGCTTGTGAATTTAATGTAGTTGTGGTATACAACTTCCATAAATTCAAGTTCAAGAGTAGAAAATATCTCTGTAAGGTTACCAAAGCTTGTACAGTACATTATCAGATTATCACTCATTTAAAGCAAAATAATTTTTTTTTTGAAAATTTCATTCAGCCTTAGCCATACTTTTTAGCCTTCATTTTCCAGTCAGTTAGTGGACGCATTATGAGATTCCCATTCTCATGAATGCGATCAAATCGTGCATTGTTGAATCTGTGGTAAGTGCATGTTGATGTAGTGTAGATATGTGTAACAAAATAGTGTATATAGAATACAATTTTGTGTAGTGTAGTAGTGTATGGCTACCTGCTTCCTACTGGATTTGGTATTTTGTTGGCTTTTTTATAAGTCGTAAAGCTGCCGAATTCGATTCGTTTTTTGACACATGATTTCACATTCAAGAGAGAAGACCGTATGCCACAGGACATCGTTAGAATTGTCGGCTTCTTTTGTGTAGCTTATGGAAGTCGCAAATAAGCTCAAGCAAAGACTCGGGGATACAGCGGAGATTTATTTATTTCATGTTCATGCAGCATTTGTAGCAATAATTCTGCATAAAAGTTTGGAAAATGCAGAATTGAAGGTAGTGGAAATACTTAGGGCGTCACTCGCTATATGACGGAGATCAGCCTGCTTCGATCCAATAAGTCCTTGAAAGATTCCGACTTGCAGGTTTAATTGGTCACCATCATCATCATTATCATCAACCATACTGATTTCGAACGCTTAAACTTAAAAACTTTTAACAATAACTGTCCATATTCATTCATGAGGTTCTGGTTTGTCATGTACCGAATAATCGCTTAAGTTACAGTAACCATACAAATACAAGAAGTTGTTTAACTGTTGTAGGCATTTGAAACATCTCTCATATTATCATGATGGAACATCGTTTTATCCTTATCAACTTCCGTCTTCTAGTAGCGGGCATGTCGGATTAATGCTATCAGTTTTGGTCTCATTTACATAATTTGTTTGAGGTATCTTCACTTGTCATTCCCATCCTGTTAGTTAACTCGACGAATCGGCAACACGTTTTATCACCAATAACATTACTGTATTCGTATTGCATTTTGTTTGACAGGTGTATATATGAATGAATACGGTTGGAGATTGGCATATCTAGGTAAGAAGAAGATAATAGGTGACTCCGATATTGTTGAGCTTACGGTTTGAAATTACATTAACATTTTCATTTGTCGGTTAGAGATTGCATTTGTACTTGGTTTAGTTGTTTCGGATAATCGATTTACATATAAAGTACATGAGCATTCAACACTAACGTTGTCGAGTAAGAATCCCTAATTTTCTTACTTACCCTAAACACGTCAGTTTCCCTCACGTTCAATAATAAAAAACTCCACGACCCACGATGAAGGTACTCTTTTCTAGAGAAAATAAATAGGGTAAATGTTTTATGGCTCACTTTGAAGTTAATTTAGTGCAGTAAGTGGTACTCGCTTTCTTTTCAGTTTAGGTGACGGCACATCACAAAACTAAGTACAACGTGAATGGAAAGGAAAGCATCTTTTCGCAAAAAAACCATCACATCTTCCCATTCATTTTCCCCGAAGGAAGTTCCTCGCTTCCGTTGGTTTCACATCTGCAATGCTGTTGAATTTGTGCCGACGTTTGTTTAGCATTTGAGAGATTATCTGTGTTTGGAAAAGAGGTGAAAGCATGTACAAAAAAGGTTGACAAGTAATATAGGGCAGTGGTGTTATGTACACAGGCTTATGTGTGTGGCGATGATAAGTATTCCATTCAGTTCACTGTGCTACCACGCTCTGACGCTGCTGGTTGCTGTCAGCCAACAGAGTCGGTTGGTAATGTAATAAATAAAATGTTATTACATGGAAGTAAGTATATAGTAGCTTTCTGCCGAGTGAGAAACGAAACAAGTCGTTGTTCTCATATGTGCTCAACTCTTTCGCAAGAGAGAGAGAGATGTGGATGTGATGATGGTTGGTGGCCTTGCTTTACTCGGTTGGGCTCAAGATGAACCCGCGTGCTTGTGTTCCGCTGACAGTCTGTGAAGGAAAGATGATCATGAAGCAAGTTTTCTCAGTTGCTGCGGCGCTGCTCATTCTTGGCATTTTTACGTAGTGTTCAAAAAACGTGTGCAACGTTTGCAAACTGAAACTGATTACAGACAGACTCAAAAAAAATCAGTCGTGAATTGTTGCTAAAAGCTTTGGAGAAAGTTTTATTGTGTTGTGTGATGATGAGTAGTGGGTTGACCACTATGTTTAGTGATATTATATAAATTTATCTCATCCGAATAGACGAAAACGAGTTTTAGTTAATATTTTGTTATTGCAGAACGAAACGAAAACTACCAGTAGTGATGATGTGATCTTACTGAATTCGTCATTCCGTTGTGTGAAATATAGTTGTACAAAAAGTGAACACTCTTTTAGTATATTACTTTACTATGGATTTCGTAAACGCTATATTCACAATTACGTCTAGAAACAAAGCAGCCGCGCTATCTGTAAGTGGATATATTTTAGTAGTGGGCAGAAGTTTATTACCGCAGTATTGATCTATGTGATGATACAAGGTAGTAGTTAATTAATTGTGTTGGAATGTGATCGCAAAAATCGATGGAAGCATTGTAATCATACGTCATACGTACCGGTTTGTCAGCATCTGCCTGTTACAAGTGCTGAATCAAAGAATACCGAAGTGGCAGCCATTGCCAGAAGTGTCGGAATGAGTCCATTCTCATTGCGATATGGATAGATAAGTAATCATGATGGCATGATGGGTTTCCTTTATCTCGTTTTTTTCGGAGTGTAGAACTGCGTAAGAAGATAATAAAAGCAGTTTGCTGGATCAGACCCATATCACTTCATATGACACTGGCCAGTAAAGAGTATTTCACGTAGTTTATGTGTACAACCATCAAATTTGAATGCTTCTTTTATTACGTTATTTATATGCCACTTTACCTTATTTAGCCAGCTCAGGAAAACAGTAACTCTCTCGCTAGTCTCGTCCAGTTTGACATTTTCTTCTTGGGAAATTTTTAATGTCAAGGTGGTAGCTGGCTGCGAAACCAATATGTAAAGAAGCGAACCTTACAGCTTCAATCTTGTACCTGCACCTGTCTTTACGGAGGTAGTTGCTTTCGGTTTTTACTCAGATATGGTTGCATGAAGTTTGCCATTTTCTCATCTCTTCTAGCCACTTCAGGCATCGTCGAACACGTCACGATTTGTTTGAATGTTGGTTTACTGTTGTGCTTAAATCATTTATCATCCACAAATATATGATCATGATAAGCAAAGCAACCCTGCATTTATATAGGGAAAGTCCGCTCTGACTAGTTCACGAAAGGGAGGGATGGAGATGAGTGACGGTTTATACTTGCATGAATGGCAGCAACTACTGTAATAGGTAGTTCGTTTCAGCGTACTGAATCGGTGATCAATCTGATGACTAAATGCCTGAAATATTTTTTTACTTCTGTCAATCTGTCATGCACAGCTTATAAGCTTTTGTAACCAATGGGTGATTGCTTATCCCTATCCCTAACTAACCTCTTTGCAAAAAACATTTTTTACAAACAGTTGGTGCCCATTGTTTTACGATATTACGAATTACGGAATCTGGACTCGACTACGTGATCTGGAACTATGAATATATTGTGGCAGTAGCAGTATAGTTTTCCATTAAATAGTGCACCGCATAAAAAGTTATAATTTCAAGACACATGAAAGTGAAAGAAGTGAACTGCGTGGCGCAAGTGTTTGTGCAGGGGTTGATGAAAGTGTTTTAATTGTTGTTTGACAGAGCCCTGAAAGCAATTGGTGAGCTGGAAATCCTTCACAATGGAGTTTGATCAGAGCCTGGAGGAGTGGGCAAAGGACAAACCTCTGAGTATATTACAGTTGGACCCAGCAGACAGAGCTGTGCTACGAATAGCAGGTAAGATTTAATTTTGGTATAAATATAACCTTTGATTTTTGTCACACGAGGCAAACAGCGTAGAGTACGGTTATAGGAAAATGGCACAAGTTTCGGTAGTTCGATTTTCGCATGGATGATTCTGTCACTGGTTTCTGGAATCGAGGTTGCTACTGTTTAATTAAGGTTTTGTGCTGACGTAACGTTGCAAACTGAAGCTAAACGTTTGAAGTCCAGCTCGATATAATAATTACCTCATCCTCTCGTTCATGATTCGTAATGCTATGAATTAGAAGTGAGCTGGCGACAGAAATAAAGTACTCCAGTTATTCATCAAAACAGATATATACTTGAAATTGTGTAAGACACACACCACACACTGAACGCATTTACCTTACATTTGTTTTATGTGAGCAAGTCGCATGTACTTGCGAATGTACGCGTATTTTAAGGTGTTCGGTAATGGACAGCATCAAATGATCTCATTGTGTAATCAGTGATACTCATCATTTCATAAGTCTTATCGCGAATTTAAGAATTTGAGCACATGCGTGCGGTAGGTAGGCCGGCCATGGTGTTAATTACAGCCTACAGCTGCAGTGTTTACAACTTCAATATTTGTTATCGATGTATACATGTGTGCTCTTGTGTTGAGCACACAGAGTAGAGTAGGCCTACTTTATGAGAACCCGGTTCGCAGGAAACTTAATGTGTGGGTGCGTGTAGAAAGCTTTACATACCTAATGCACAGTGCGGGCGAATTGTGGTAATGAAATGTGATAATTTGCTGAAGAAACCAAGGACAAAGGACAGTGAAAACACATGACGAGACTGTACGTGTGGGATTCGTTGAGTTACTAATTGACTTGTGCATGTAAAGATGGTTTCATGTACCGCAAGAATGCAAAACACACTTCAGATATTTACACGAAAGTTTCCTTTTCTTCACGACGAAACGCTTACAAAAATGTTGCCATTCATTATGGCATTGAGTAATAAATCACAATCAGCCACTTTTTGTGACTGTAAAGCATGTTTGTTTGTAAGCCTTAGTCTAAATAAAAGTGACTAATTTTTCATCATTGACCATGCATCCCGACAACTGATTTTACAAGAATGGGTTTCTCTTTCGCAACAGTATAAATTGGCTTGTCAAAGATGGTTATGTTAGACATTTGTCCGTGGATGTTTTCACGTTGCAAATTTAAATAGAAATCATGTTTGATTTGCCATAAGTCTAGTAATATTTTATGTAGATTGATTGTGTTTGAAAGAGAATTCTCCTAATGATGTATAAATTCCATCGTCCACGTGCAACCATTAAAATGACTATGAAACTGATTATTGTAGAGAACGTCACAGGAAATATGTAGAATTAGAATTTGATGAGAAATTACGATCCGAGTTTCATAGCGTACGTATGCAAGGGGCACATTATATATGGAGATTGAAATTGAGGTACTCGCAATAAAACGAAATGTGTAAGACACGTCCTTGGATTTTCTCTAAGGATTCCATAAAGAGCTTGAAAAAGTAAGTAGGGAAGAAAATTTAATTTAAACATGAGTACATTCCCGTTCCAACGGAACGGAAGGAAGACTAATGGAAGAACATCACCGCCAAGTCCTTTCTGTATATACGTGTGCGCGCATACTTTCACGGACCAGGATAAGTTTCATTAACAAAAAGTTTATTATTACTTTACCGTACTGTTTATAGTTCTTTCCGCAGCTATTTCACAGTTGCTTGGTTTGTTTGTCCTATATTTGAGTAACTGAGATGTAGTGTGACGTTGAATAACTCTTGTAGTGCATCGTATGCGTCCAAAATTTGCATCTTAAGTGGGAAACGTGCCAATAGATAGATGAACTGGTCCTGGTGCTCTAATTTCAAGCTAAGATAATAATTTGAATTTTGAAAAAGAATCCAGAGGATTTTGCCTTTGCCGGCAACTGAAAGTTCTGACACTTAGACTTGGAGAGTAGAGATATACTAGTTCGGCGAGTTGCTATTTTATGTAAGTGTTAAAGTGGAACATGCCTGACTAGAATCTAGCGGTAAACAGATCTGTCGTTATATTCTTTTTAAAGCATGTTTATCTCGAAATTGGAGAGCACTTTTGAAAGAAGACGAATCAGCTTGTACAAATTTCTATTATCGTTTCCCTAATTTCAAGAATACGATTCTTGAAGATTTAGTTACACATTTGTCTGTAGTATATATCAGTATGTCAAGCAAGTCTTTTCTTGTTCACTTTGTGAAGTAGCCTGAATTTGTATCTGTCTTATGTACTTCGTGAAGTCACGATGTTAGGATATATGAATCTGACGATGACGATTTATAAACGTGTCGATGATTGAGAGACTGAAAACATACACATTGACAGCCATTAATGAACTGTAAATAACATTTCCCTTGTCTTGGGGGAAATATTTCCGAGGTCATGTAAAGGTGGTGGATAACTAGACGAAGGCTGATCGTTATTGACTATAAACATAAGCATGACTCCATGGCACACCGTTGCAATACTCCTTGTTTTGTTGTTCCAATTCGACAATGAATCAGTCAGCAATTTTTTACATGTAGAACATGCGTCGTATTTGGTATTTATGAGTATACCTTAGGCGTAAAATAGGATAGCCGATGTTGTAAATATGAAAAACAAAACTCCGAAAGTAAAATATTTCATCGTGGTCACGTACAAAACTTCACACGATACAAAGATACATTGGTTTGCTTAACATGAACCGGAAGGGTGTTGCTTGCGAGGAAAAGAAATATGTAGAATATCCTTAAAAAGGAGCATAAAAATGCAGGACATGGTTATACGAATTAATATACATAAATTGAATGTTTCCCTCCCGGACGTGTTCAAAAATATGATAGATATGTCCATTTTTCAAAATATTCCATAAAATAAATAATGCCACGTCTTTCTAGATTAAGACTTGATGGATATGTTCAGAGCACAAAGCAAATAAAATAAACGTTAAAAGCAATTCAGAAAAATCTTGTCATTGGTTTTTAGCTTAAGCGTGGTTAGAAATCCCATTTAAAAACGTATGGCTAAATGCATGTCTTAATTTGCATATAAAATAGAGTTATGAAGTGGTCCCCTTCAACAGAATTATCCTGGCAAATGTAAAGGATTACTTGATCTGTGACATTCATTGAGTGTGAGGAGTATTTTATTTGCTTACAGTTTCTTGAGAGTATTTTTTGTTCTGAAGCCACTTTAGTCGAGAGTGGAGTGTGCCTTTGATTAACAAAAGTGATCTGACATTGCCTCTCTGTGCATGTGATTTTATTTATTTCGCTCAAGGCAAGATGCAAAAAGTTGTTAAGGTGGACTTTTGCTCAGAAAAGATATACGATACGATATGTTTCTAATAGCGCTAATACCGGTATGACTAGTCATGATTGTTTGTATTTTGTTGACGACGACGAGACTACGAGGATGATACACTACACACATACACCAAGAATTATATAAGATTATGTCAGTGTTGGCTGTTTAGTAATTGTGACCACACGTTTGTCGTTCTGCCAGCTTCTTTCGCATTAATCTTGACTGGTTTAAGTTTCATTTGGCTTGCTGTCATTTTCAAGAGCTTTTTCGTTGAAGGAGAAAATATAAAAAATACATAAGTTTTTTATGTAAATATTCCTTTCTAGCTTTAGCAGTTTGGTTGAATGATATAAATATTTATATTTTAACTTAACGGATGTGTAATCTTCATTGGAAAGGGAAAAGAGTGGCACACCCGACTGCCAAAACATTTATGAGTATCGCATCTCTCATTTTCTCAGAATAAAATATTTTTTCAAGCTCTACTAAAACCCGTCATGTCACACTTATCCTCTCAAATTCTGAATGCATCTGATGCAACGCATGCATAACGCCTCAAAAAATGAGAGTCCCACAGTCGCACTGGCCTAATTACTTGAGACATTATGTAGCTAACAATATTGTGATAACCTTTTTCCTTTGAAAAAATACATTTTACCAAGGACGTTGGTTGGCTAATTGTCGCAGTTTAGTTCTTCCTTTGTTGCTTGAGTTTGGTTCGCGACAGAAAATCCTTCAAGACATTCGTGAATCATGAGTTGTGATTTTATTGAGTGCAGTTTACAGTTTTCAATTACGCTACGATCACATGCAACATTGCACTTGTAGCTATTATGTCTGCATCTTGCAGTTGAAATGCGATAATGTCACGTACACTTTAGAAAGACGAAGAGAGATAAGTTCTGTGATTTTCAATTAGAGGGCTTGAGCTTGCTAGTTTTCTCATTCTGGCATAAACCGCACTGTTCCTTTCGCAGCTGCAACATCCTGCCTTTGTCGGGGAACATATTGCGTGGGTGGAACAAGAATGCATATTTAGGCATGTACTTGCACCAACTCATATCGCTCTCTGGATGCCCTACAAAAATATGAATCTTATTTTGGTCGTTTCGTCTGACTGATATCACCTAATCCTTTCACTTGAAGTGGGTCATTTGGTAGACCTGATTAATCAACGCATTAACACAAGGCTTTATAAATAAATGTAACACATTTTTGAAGAATGAATACCAATACTTGTGTATGCAAGCTTAAAAACTGACTTCTGATTCCGACATAACAAAAAGTGTTATGAGCGTTGTAGTGCTTATGAACTTCTGTTTACAATTTTAAGCATAATTGTGTAAGCAAACCTTTGCAATACATTAAGATGCTCAATCTGAACAAGCTCTTGTGGTAATTATGCCCACTCAGGTTCTCCCACCGCTGACAAACTCCAGAGATCGGTTTGGAGAAGTAGGTAGATGGTGGTTGAGACGAGTTGGTTGGGTGGTGGGGTCGTGTGAGCGTTGTGTCGTGCTGTAAGTCTAAGCATGCCTTCTTCCATCCTCTTGTCAATATAAAGTTTCACTGGAAGGCGTTTTGAATTACTTTACATACCTTCATCTCACAAGACGTCGCATTCCAAACTCCTACTCCTCTGCAATTCCTGCCACCACCACGAAAAGAAGTTTGGAAAAAATGGAAATTGATGATGATATATGGACGTACATTCATTGTTGTAATGCCTATTTTTAATATGCATCGATGTTACGTGCATTGCCGAAACTTTCACATAATTTTTACCCCTTACTTCACCAACCAAAAACATACTGCCATTAAAAATACTGCATTCTCCTCACATACATACCTACATATTTGTTTGGTAGAGCAGTTCAGTTTACGTAGGCTTGTATTTTGGTGCGCCGTAAACAATAAATTCATTTGCGAGGCGATGTGAGCTGTGTGGTGTGAGTAGGATTGTCAAATGTGAACTTTCCATATGCATCCAATTAAAGACACTCGTCTCCTCTCGTTGTTATTTTCTGCTATTTTATAAAAAATGAGTTTCTGCTATGGAAAAGGGTGAACTCATCCCTCCTTCTTGAGTCTGTTTACAGAGAAAAAAATCTTGCCTGAAGTTGCTTGTTTGAGTGCATTTTTGTCTGACGTTGGATGATGTGGAAGATGCCACTTCGTGAAGTTCATTACGGATTTGGGATCGCATCCCTGAAAAAGTTCATATAGCACATATGCTGGTTTCAACGGACTAAGGAGTATATTATAAAGTCGTTGCAAGGTTCTATTGTTAAACCTGGAGTTTGTCTTACGAATGGTGCCGCTGTCCACATGGAGTATGTAAACAAGTCTAAGAAAAACTGTTCTGTTTCTGGTTTCTCCTCCCAAAACTGCCAATATCATGTCGAAGGCATCACTTCTCACTGACAGGGTTTTGGTAGAAGGACGTTTCTGATGGAATACCTGATATGAAAACATGATGAAATAGTTTTTCTCTGGACTGATTATGATCGATGACGATCATACACACTGGTGGGGCGTGGGTGTGACCGTCTGGATTAAGATTGTTGATAGTAACCATACTACTCATATTTTACGCACACGCATTTATGACGTGTCCCACTCCTTTGAAATTGTATCCTATTATTTTAATACTATATTATGCGCAGACTGTAATATGCCACTGCTTTGTGCTCATTGGTATAATGCAAGAGATTGAAGATTAAGTTAAAAGCTGAAGTGCAGCATTTGTTTGGCACCACTGCACAAATCATACTTACTTAGTTCGCTCGTGTTGATGGACGAAGCATACTTTATTTCTAAAGTGTAAAACAATTTTCAAGAAATAGAAAAGAATTGCATATGGAGAGAAGCGGACTTGCTAAGTAGATGGAATTTTCAACTTGTCTTTAATCTTTATTTAAGACCTTTATAAAAGTAATGGCCCGTTAATAAAATCTTGCTGGTTAAAGACTGAAATGCATAAATTAGCACGTTTTCAAAAAATATGTAGGATTTTATGGCACATGATGAGCGATTTTGTAGACGAAATTCCCAGGATACTAGTTAATACTCTTCTCGAATTCACTGAATATATGCACATCTCATATGAAGTGTGAAAGTAAGTAACAAGAAGAATTTCTACATTAAAATAGATTGCAATGGGACTCTTGAACTATGCTGCTGAAATTGTCCAATCTTTTCACCATGAGTATTCCCCATACAATCATAAAAACTGCAGCTTTAACACGAAACTGAAATACAGTTTCAAGATTGACAACAACTAACGACTCTAGCAGCAGGATGTGAAATGGCACAAAACACTCATGACTTTGTCATTCAGATTTTTAAAAAAGTGGAGATAAAAGTGTAAATAGGTGTTTTCAGTGTAACCTCGTCAGAGTCACACACTCATTTTATCGCATCAAGTACAAAGGTAGTTATTAGCAGATTTTGGATCTGAAAGGTTGGCGATAGAGGTAGCGTACAAAGGTGTCAAGAATATCTCACTAATGTAAAGTAGCTTGCAGCTCCCCACAGGAAGCAGATGATGAATAATTCGTTTAGTAGTTAATCTTGAATAAAAACCATATTATCCCCTTTATGCAACGGAACAGGATTGATATCGTTAAATTTCTAAGATATCAGGTGTATACCTATACTATACTCACTCTATATCTGTATGGCACATGTGCAAACTCATTGCACGCTCATTTTTGTTCTGTTGATTCAGGTGTGGTTTCCCCGCAGTAATGACAAAGCAAAAGGGATAACCGTACCGCATACTTGGATTACCATTTACTTCTCGTGTAAAATTCAATACTGTCATTCGACTAACTTCCATGTCTAGTATGAACTCATGGTTAAGTGAGAATGAGAATTTTTGCCTCGCGATTGGATTACGCAATGAGAATTGCCTAGCTTTAACGAAAAGTCATGAGCAAATGTTGTAATAGTAATCTGAGAGCTAACTTTTATGCGTTTGAAAGCTATCTGTGTACATTTCGTACACAAAAACACGCACACACGATAAATGAAGATGAGTTACTTGTAAAAGTTGGTGAGCTGCTGTTATTGACTTGATAATTGATTTAAGGAGGATTACGTGTAATCACTGCTGCTGGGTCATAACCCGCATGAAACGCATGTTGCATGATGATAGCTTGTAAAAAGTATAATACATCTGAGGGAGTCGTGGTCGTGACACTACATGTTGTCGTTGAAAAGGTCATTCATGCAGTTGAAACACAGTACATGACATTGTGTATGTTGCAGAAAAAAAGTTACACACTTTTTACTTTGTAATTATCTAGAGGTATTGTATGAAATGTAAAAAATGTAATGAGCTCCTCCTGTGTAGTGCAAAAATGACGTGGCAAAATGTCGAAGAAAATTGAGTTAATCTGAGTGAACTTAATTCAGAAATTATTATGAAACTTCCCATTTCCCAAGGATTTTTCTAAAGCTTTTTACAATTATTTGAGCAAACTGGGGATTTTAAAATAATCTTGTTGAATTAATGGGCTCAGTCTCATGTACGCACATAATCTTGTTTGTGCTCAGCATATTTCAATCTCATTCAGACCCAGGGTATATAACTGTTTTCGTTCTGTCAGCAAGGTCACAGGTATTTGCAAGGTTTGCGTTGGCTTTAGTTTATTGGTATATTGCGATTACTCACGTTTGTTAGAGAAGGAACTGGTACTGCATGAAAATGAACCTAAAGTGCATGCCTACTCTCTTTCCCTTCCAAAAAAGAAGTTTCTCTGAAAAACTCACATCTCAATTTTACCATTGTGAAATGATCTCATATTGGCACAGAGAGAGCTCGATGAAGTAATGAAAACGTATTGATGACAGTCAAAGTGTGAAAGAGTGATATACCTTGCTCTGGCTCTCTCGTCAACCTGCCAAAGTCCATTATATATATTCCCAGTCTGCAAAAGTCGCGGAGATCTCAGCGAAGTCGCATGCCAATGTCGCAGAACGACATCGCAGAGATTCGA
>JAQFZW010001653.1:0-24369 GCA_034687055.1 Heteromurus nitidus
GAAGAAGGTTGCAGATGTAGCCGAAAGCTCGACCAAATAAATATGTCTTCCTCAAATATCGTTTACAACCAATATAATACAAATTAATACCCTTTGTGCTTCTCAAATACAGTTTTAAAATGACATAATGCATTGACATGAACATTGACATTGACATTGAAATGACATTCATAGTTTGAACAGAAAGGGCGGCAAATAAAATCGTAATATTTACATGTAGGTGGACTGTCAACATGACAAAATAAAAGCAATCCAAACTTCAAACAAAATGACTAGTATTTAATTTAGATCAAATCAACTGACATCAAGTTAACTTTAATTCAGTTACTAAATGTTAAATGTTTGCAAGCTAAAAATTAGATAATAATGGCAGCGACTCTTTTCTCTCAAGAAGTGAGCTCAAATAATAATTCATCCACTCCAATTGCATCCCCTTGCATAATTTGTGGACAGATTGTGGAAGTAAAGACTGAAATAGATTTGGCTGAAGGTGCCCTTGCAAAAGATGTCCTTCATCGTGATCGTGGTCACCAAAGTTACGAGAAAGATGGGAACGCTTATCAACTACTTCAGTTTTTCTTCAAAGTCTTTCGAGTGAAACCGGAGGAGGAGTGGAGGATGTGGAGATGTGACAAGTCTGCAGAAGACCAGAAAGAATTACCGTTCTGTCATTTGTGTCGTCAGAGGTTGGCGATTTTGAAGGAGCTGGAGAAAAAACTGGGGGAGTTGAAGGTGCAGCTGGAAAATGGGAGAGAGGAGCTAAGGGAAGCGATGCAGAGATCGGAGGAGTTCTTGGAGAAAATTGGAATTTACAAACGAGATAATGTATACTTTCGAATACGGCAAAAGGTTCTTGGATGTAAGTTGGTACACAATTTATTAGTGGACAGAATGTTGAGAGAGATATCCATAACGCTGAGATAAAATGGTGCATTCTCATAATTACAATTATTATCGCATTCTAGGTAGAAATAACGCCGCTCACAACGAGAATAAGGATGGCGATCCTTTTGAAAATCTTAATGAAGATTGTAAAACCAGAAGCACATGTTGTCGCAGTGCTGCCAAAAAGGCAAAGGAAAAGCTCTCTGTCTTTGCTATGTCAACGAAAGTGAACCATTTGTCATGGTAAAAATCTCACAAATTGAATACAAACTTGTGGAATTATATTAACAATTTTAATTTAATGGGATGAATTTTTGATCAATTTGATTTTATCGTAGTTGTCATCTAAGGACAGGGAATGTGCCGAAGGAAAAGCAAGGAAGCCTATCCTTGAGAATCAATGGAAAACTGAAGAATGTGATAATTCTCCGTGTTCAATTCAAGATCAGAGCGATTTTGATATTGATATGGAAACAAATTCCAATATATCCAGTGACCCAGATTATCTAACGGGCGCTATGGGAAGGCAGCCAAAGAATAAAATCAAGATGAAAAGGAATAATTCCACAAGAAAGACTGATCGGAGTCGCGCAAGAAATATTAAAGGTGACGATGAGACAAATCATAAGAATACAAGATCAAAACGGAGCGTTCGACATTCCAGGGCCAAGAATCTCCATAAGAAAGCAGCAATAAATACGGATAAGGTAGCAGAATGTGATTCATCATCATCCAAAACTACTGTTTTTCTTGGCTTTAGCGAAGATGATAATGAAAAGTCAATGAGAACCAAGCCAACGGAAAAGGATGACATGGATTTTATTCCAAATGAAGACGAAGATGAAAAATCTTCATCTGACTCTGGGGAGGAAATAGATTCAGACAACGATGAAAGTAAAGCAGGAAAACTAAAATATTTGAAATTTCGGCAGTATAAATGTGACATCGATGAAGCAACCGGTAACTACACCGTTCAAGACATAACGTTAATCAAGCTTCCCAACAACGAGTTAGGGCAAGAGCAGTTCAAGTGCAGCAAATGTTCAAAAATAGTAATTATCGGAAACAAACGTGGAAGAAACGTGGACGATTACTTGCGGAATCATTTCTGGAGAATTCACTCGGGCAGACATAAATGCAAAGAATGCGGAAAGGAATTTCGGTCTAGCACATTCCTTTCCCAACACCTTGAAAGTATCCATCAGCACCGTATTTTTCCATGTCCCATTTGCGGAAAGCCTTTTACTTTCACATTCGGGATGAATAGGCATAAAATGTCTCATTTAAGCGAAGAAGAAAGACAGCAGTTGAACATTTCTGGGAAAAACACGGAGGGCAGATTTCAATGTGAGGATTGTGGCTTCACATCAAAGACACGCAAAAGTCTCAAAGCTCATCAAATGCGTCATCGAACAGAAGAGGAGAAAGCTAAGGCGAAGAAAATGTCGTTGTGTCCGGAATGTGGGAAAAGTCTTCGCAATTATAATCTTAGGGCGCATATGAATGCAGTTCACGCCTCCTCAACTATCCGGAGCTACCCATGTCTTTTGTGTGATAAACGTTTTAAAACTGCAAAGGGGCTAAAGGGTCATAAGAACTCAATGGTGCATAGGAAAGAAGGTCCCTTGAAGTGCACCATGTGTCCAAAATCGTTCATGAAGAAGCCTAGATTAGATGAACACATGAATATTCATTTGAATATTAGACCTTTTAAATGTGACCACTGTCCGAGTGCTTTCGTCACGAGAAGTCACCTTAAGAATCATTGTAATATTTACCATGATGAACGGAGCAACCCGAAGAGACCTACTTTTGTCAGGGGACTGCCAAAGAAATGCCTGATTAATACGAGTGAACCTGTATTCGAAAGTTGCGTATACTCAAACTTTACTGGAGATAAAGCCCAGTGATCACTTACCAATGATAACTCTAATGTACTTAACTTAATCATATCGGACCATAGGCATGTAATATAATATGTAACGCAGTTGAATAAATCCAAACAGAAGCAATCAAAGGTTAAAAATATAGAATATTTCAAGAAATATTATATTTCTTTGTGCATACTTCAGACTTCATAATCCCTCTCAAATGCCTTTTGTTGTTTTGTTACTTAACCTTTCCAGCAATTAAAATTTTGGGGAGTTTTTATTCAAAATTGGCAAAAGATTAAGATTAATACTAATAGTTTGTTAATATTATTAAGTACTTTTTTATTCAATTCACATGCACAAACATAAGCATAAGCAATATAGGAGGAGTTAATAAGGGTAGAATTTCATTTTCAAAGGGTATACTAACAAGGTTAACAAGGAATGTCATAAACCTCTAGAAAACTGAATTAAATTCTGTGCAATTCAAGCATACGAAAACGACATTACATACATACACAAAATTACATGCCATTCATGCTACAAACTAAAGCACGTCACATTTACACTTTGGTGGACTTGTCGTATATTAATATTGCAATATAACAGACAAATACTGCGAATATGATCTTAACAAATTGAGGGCATGGGTCAATTTTATCAAGCCTTCTCTTCGACTTCTTGTGAGAAAATATTTCATCGATAGCGTTTTCATTTAAGTGGCCTGCCTTTTCCAATTTCACACACTTATCCAATACCTCCAACGTGTTTCTAGCTTGAATTTCGAACGTTCGGAGAGCAATGGTATTAATTCCTCCAGCAAGATTGTTAAAAGGATTTACAGGATCCGCAATCAATGGGTTAGCCGACCATTGCTCCAATTCCGGAGGATTAATCGGTCCATCGATGCGAATGGTTATATTTTGCATGCTAAATTTTGACATTAGCTCAAGAAACTGGCGGAAACCGGACACAACATTCCATTTATCTCCGTTCTGTTGGTGAGCATAAATTGCAATGACTTCCATCATGTACGATCTTGCTGGCACATAGTCGCCAATCTCCAAATGCGAGTTCCAGAGCTTGGCTAGCCGGACCAAATTGAGGACACGTGCGTCCTTCATTTCCCTACTGATATAGGACAAGGTTTGCTCTGCGAAGCTGCAGCTCCAAAGTCTGTTCGCTTGATGAATTTTCTTGGGTTCGGATCTCAAATCTTCGATCTCGCGGGATAAAATTTTCGTAGCCATTTCTGCGCCAAGTTCACCAATATCTCCCCCTTGCAGTACTTCATCGTCCGTTTGCTTCACAAGATTTGGTGCAGGGAGCAAATCAATTTTAAATCGACATCCCTCTTCACTCTCGTATGTAAATCCTACTGAAATTTTCCTTTTGGAGATACGCTTGACGCAAGGATCTGATTTAATAATAGCAGCAATGCTTTGTATAACATGACCGAATGGTGGCTCGAGGTCGTTGATAAAGATGACGCAATCAAAGTCTGGTTCGTGATCCCTTCCAGTTGCATCAGTGTAACTTATAGCTGTTCCTTTCCCAATGCTGCCCACTATTCGATGGCGATCTATTTTGATACCGTACTCATTCGAGTGGTTAACCAATAAGTCAAGAACAGAGTTTAGCGCATTCGTCCCCTCCGACAGATATTCCTTTGAAGGGTAAAGTTTCGTCGCCAGAGCCTCGAGCTCTTTCTCCACCTGCGAGCATGGATTCATTAAGTAGTCCATTAATTAATAGTATGGATTTTGGTAAACGGTTGACACACCTTATATGTAAATGATTCCTTTTATTAGTATCTTACTTGTGTTTGGCGACGCAGAAGTCTACGGATGCGCCCGACGAGGACAATGAGATATATTTCAAAATCATTCCACCCCTCCTTAAAATCGTACCCTAGAGCCCATGCAAAGGCAACGCCGAGGAGAATGAGCAGTGAGATCATTTTATAACGACGGAATGTTCAGGTTGTCCCTTTTAAATGAAATGAATGGGCAGGAAACAGTGTTTCTTGTGTAGAAATTAAGAAAATTGGTGCTGTTAATTCAGTTAATTGCAACAGCGTCTATTGTCTATGGAAAAATGACGTTATATTGATATTATAAATAACAATTTCTACGTTATGTTATGATGATAAATAAGCAGCTTCTTCCACTGTCAGAGAGGGAGAGAGTATTTGCACACTATTTATCATTTATACTATACTATGAGCTGTGAGAAACGTTTTAGCCAGGTCAGGAAAACGTTGAGAAAAAATGTTGGCCCAACCCCGATTACCGTATAGTATAGTTTGCACTTTCAACACGTATTGCAAACGAATTGCTGTACATGGTCTGGGAGGCATTTCCTTTTTTATTAGCAAAGTTGTGTATAACGAACGGCATAATAAAAACATGTTGAGTTTATAATAACTTAGCTCGGAATGTATTATTAATCAATATTTCCCGGGCTAACATAAAAAACATATATAGATATATGTGCGTGCACCATATAGCGCTGAATCTTATCCTCCTCCAGAGCACACATTCACATTTAAGATCAATATATTGTTACATTGCTGGAATGTAGTGGAGAATTTGCGTTTGCATGTCATACGAGTTGAATTAGGTGCATTGCAAATTACAAGAATTTGCAAGAAGTTTGCAAGGCTTTTGCGCGTGGTCGCGTGGAGGATATCAAAGCATGAAAATATAACGTGCACTAGTAAATAGCATGTATCTTATTGGCAGCTTTTGCATGTCTTGTATTTACGATTGCCATAGACAACAAAAGTACAAAATCGTACAACTTCAGTTTCAGCAGCGTCGAAGAAAATGGCTTTGTTCAATTTTATCCTAGCAGCTTGCTTTTCCCCGTAACCCCAACTTTGGATGGTACAAAGTGGGAACTCATCATAATATTTACACTTGGAAAGTAACACATCACAAAAACTACGTCCATCCATAATTTCCAATACAATTTCGTTGGTGTCTTGGTTTTATGGTCAAAAGCTTTAAATAGAAGGCCTGCAGATTACTTTTTTTGACGCGCACGTCGTAATTCATTACTGCAGAACCTAGAATGGCAACGAACATTGTCTCAAAAGAAGACATCCCAAATTCACTTTCTTTATTCCCTTCCCTCTGCATAATATGCGGAGGAGAAATTGTTGTTGAAGTGAAGGCTGAAATTGGCGTCGACGATGAATGTAGAATTGTTGACAAAGATCCTCAACTTGGTTCGCCACAAACTTACGCGAAAGATGTGAACACAGGAGGTCAAGGCCAACTCCTCCAGTTTTTCTTCAAACTGTTTCGGCTACAAGAGGACGAAGACTGGAAGTTGTGGAGGTGTGAATCTCGAGGAAATCAGAAATCCTTCTGTCACTTGTGCCAGCAAAGAATTGAAATTTTGGAGGCGCTGCAGAAGAAACTGGAAGAGTTGAAGGAGCAACTGGAAAATGGGAGGAAGGAAGTGAAGCGCGCGATGGTCAGCTCGGAGGAGAGCTTGCAAAAAGTAGGAATTTACAAAAGGGATAAAATATTCTACCGAATTCGATGCGAGATACTTGGAAGTAAGTCATGATTAAGTACGATGAAGGATTAATGTTCGATGAAATCTGTGCTACTGCTTGGGTTGTTAAAATTATAAAATTATAATCTACATTCTTTAGATGGACATAAAACCTTCCACAAGTCAAAGTCGGAAATTGAGCTTGATCCATTACCATTAATGGCAGCCAAACTTGCCACAGAAAACAATTCCAGAAGACATTCCTCTCGTGGTGCTGCCAAGAAAGCGAAGGAAAAGATACTTGCCTCAGCAATCGAAAAGGATCCATTTGTAATGGTAAAAAATGTCCTAAGAAGTTGTTCAAGAAACTTTTTAATTGTTGTCCGTTGAATTAATTATGACGTTTAATAAAAAAAATGTGTCTCCTATGCTAGTTGTCAGCAACCGACAGGGATTATGCTGAAAAAAAGAAAATACAGACTTTGGCGGAGGTTGGGAATCAAAATGCATGGGAAATGGATGAGTGTGAGAAATCAGGGTGGGTTACGCCACATTCAGATCTGGACGAAATTGACGCTGATATGGAAGTAAATTCGGATGTGTCCAATGAACAGGATTCTGCTCCAAAGTCTGTGAAAAACTTGGCGAAGAAAACCGTCAAAACTAAACAGCAACATGTCCCAAAAATTACTGGTCGGGGTCGTCCAAAGAAAATCAAGTTAAACCAGAACGAAGCACATCCAAAACATGAAGGAGTTGTCAAAAGAAAATCAAGACTTAAAGCAGAAACAGAGGATGACGATGACTTCATTCCTCCGGTTGAAGAAGCTCATTGGGGCGAAAGCTCATCTGCGTCGGAAGAGGAAGTAGATTCAGATTACGACGAAAGTAAACTCGGTAAAGGGAAGTATAAGAAGCAATTTAAATATGAGATCGACGAGACCACTGGGAACTACAACTATACCGCGTTAAATATAACGATGGAAAAGTTGCCCAAAAGCAACCTGGGGAAGGAGCAGTACAAATGCACGAAATGCTCCAGAAACTTAATAATGCCAATCCATCGTCAATTCCCGACCGAACATTACTTAGGAACGCATATGCGTCGCCAGCACTCGGGAAGATACAAATGCACGAAATGCTACAGGGAATTGGGATCCGCTCAGGCACTCTCCCTCCACCTGGAAAGGGTCCACCGCCAAAGCATAGTTCACTGTCCAATTTGCGAAAAGCCTTTTACTCTCGCAAGAGTAATGAGAAAGCATAAATTATCTCATTTGAGCGAAGAAGAAAGACAGCAATTAAACATACGTACGAAAAATAGGCTGGCATTTCAATGCGAGGAATGCGGCTTTCCGGCCGCGACACACCAGAGCCTGAGGGAGCATCGTATTCGTCGGCATGGAACTGCGGAGGAGAAAGCCACCTTGCGAAAATTGACATTGTGTCCGGAATGTGGGAAATGTATTGGTGCTGACAAGCTTAAAGTGCATATGGATTCGGTTCATGGGACTACTTGGAACTTCCCGTGTGTTCTGTGCGACAAACGTTTTAAAACTAAAGGAGCTCTAAGGAACCATAAAAGGATACATGAGGATGAGAGACCATTCAAGTGCGTCATGTGTCCAAAAGCGTTTCATAAGCAGAAAGCTTTGACCGATCATATGAACACACATTTAAATATAAGACCGTTTAAATGTGAGTTCTGTCCGAGTGCTTTCAACCGGAAGGATCACCTCCGGAATCACCATAGCATTTTCCACGAGGAAGGAAGCAATCCAAGAAGGCCTACTTATGTTAGGGGACCACCGAAGCAATTTACACAAGGCAAAAACTCGCCAGACGAAAGGGATAATAGTTATCAGTGATGACTTTTTTTAGTTTGAATATTATTTACATCAATTTCCATTATTTATTCAATTTTGTATTTTTATTCAAAATACACAAAAAAATTAATACTGAGTTTTTGGTCGCTTTTCAATCCACGCCTTAATCTGTGGTATGTCGAACACAGTCTCCATCAACTTCGCCAAGTTTGGATACTTGTCCAAAACTCCAGGCGCCACTGTGTCTCCCATGACGAAAACGTAGTGCGCCATTAGCACATCAATCCAAGTCAATTTGCTCCCAACAAGATAGGGACTTGCTTCGTTTTTAACAATTATCCCTTCAAAGATGCCGTAATACCTTGGCAAGGTCGTTTCCAGGAAGGTTTTCATCAGCTCCGACTCCTGGTCCTTATTTTCCCACGTTTGACGGACGGCAGTTCCCCAAGCTGTGATCATGAACATAGTAAAGAATCTTACAGTAATCAATCCACATTCCACGCTTTATTCTGACCTGATGTTCGAAAAAATATGTCGCGGTGTTTAACCTACCAACTCGGAGTTCTGCAGCCGCATCTGCATATTCGTCAATCTTAGCATTCTCCATGTCGCTACCACCCATCAAATTCACTTTCTTCGCCACAAACCGGCATATCGCATTCGACTGGGCGAGAGTGACCCCTCCAACTTCGAGGACTGGAAGTTGTCCCCAAGGAAAGTCTATGGACAGAAAAATGACATAACGTTCGTTGCTTTTTGTGTGGTTTACGAAATTATATATAACATTTTTCGCATTTAGATACTTTTCTTAATTTCTGGCCATTCTCCTGCAAATTCCACTCTTTTATCTTCGTACTGGATGTTGCCATACGCAAGAAGTAATCGGATTGGCTCCGCAGCTCCTTTTGAGTTGAAGTAAGTAAGTTTATATGATTCTGCCATGCTTGAAAAGAGCAAGTTTTTGAAAATATTTCAAGTGTGTTGATGATGTTCCTTATGATTAGTATTAATATTAATGACTAATGATGTGTTCCGCAGTGTGGTTGCGGCCCGACTGGAAGATGTGGTATCCTTGCTCTGCGCTAAGAACTCATTTCATGTTATATCGATATATGACCGAGACCGACGATCGACGATCGACGATATGGCAATGATCCAAGGGCATTTCAATGTTGTGCGATTCGGTATGTCTCAGACTACACACTATATTAGAGGTCCAAGATTGTGATATGGATTCATGAATCATCACTTCACTGCGTATACGTATGGGAATGAAAAGTGCATGAGAATACAACAAAAAATCGGCTCAGACAAAACATTCATGTGTCTTTCCAAGGCCGAACCTAAAACCTAAATCATGAATATGAACGTCATGGTCCACATTATTCTCCACATCTCACAATCACAAATGCATTCATGTCTTCCGTCTTGGATCTTCAAAGTCAACATTTAACAACAAGGACAACTCCATAAAAGGCAATGTTCCGATTTCCGATTGAAAATGGCAAAAATTAACAAAAAAAATATCTACTAAAAGTAAAAATTTATGTACGGAAAGGCTGTATGAATGATTTAATCAAGAACCTTTTCAATTCAACGCATGACGCATCTTTGCTCAAAACTCAGTCCAAACAAAGTAAAGAGATCCGACGAACAGCTGTTTGATGCATATATACAGACAACAGAGAGACACATGTTGCGAGTATCATCTGTTTTTGGTGTTCCTTGAGTTGACTGCAAGAGAAACTCCTCCAACACAAACAAACAATATCTCAATTTTTTGTTTATTTTTAAAATTGTCAATTGCATTGTTAGTTACAACAACATTTGCATTTAAAATGGCTGGAGGACGTAAAAAACGTGTTCCAGATTACAAACGAAAGGCTTTGGAAAAGGGGCGAGCAGTTGCGAAAATGAAAAGGGAGATTGCCAAGGAATTGAGAGAAAAGGAAGCAAATGGAGGGGTTGGGGGAGTGGAGGAGGCCGGAATTGTTGGTAGTATCGCCATTAGTTCCTCATGTGACCCATCTGTCTCCGAACATGGTGGTTTCGAACAAGAATCAACAGCGAGTCATTTTACGCAGGGATCTGTACTTCAGTCCACATCGACTGGGTCTAATGTAAGTTTAAAAGTGTTTTAAGTTGACGTATGCAATTCAAATAAATGTTAACTAAATCAACATTGTTTAGGTCAGCATAATTCATGATTAAATTTGATATTTTTAGGTGATAACTCAACCAGGCACAGAAATTGCAAGGGGAGAAGGTGGAGGCACAACTAGTTCAACTGAAAATACTGACTCAGCCGTAGAAACAGAAACAACGGTGGAGGAGGAGGAGGAGGAGTTTGTCCAGCCTGTATTTTTCTTGGACGGAAGTCTCCAGGCTGAGTTGAAAGGTCACGCGGTGGACTTGTTAGGAACAGACGTAGGGAACGTGTCTGAAGTTGTGGAGGAGATGGAAATGGAAATAGCCCATGAAGAAGAAGTAGGCACAATGGAAGTAGGCACTGAGATTCTTGATTTGGACACATACTCGAGAATAGTGGAACACGGATCAAATCAAGCTGATGTTACCATACCGTCCACGGAAATCCGTGAACAAGTTCCATGTCCATCATCACCGGATGAATCTCGAATTATGTTGCCAATCAGAAAAAGAAAGTTTCAAATGGGCGACATCAAAAGCAAAAGAAATGCAAGGGCGTCTCGTCCAGCTCCGCTCCATATAAAAACACGGAGGATGGCTGAGGACGACTTGGAGCCTCAACTACAACCTGGACGAATGTATGATGACCTTATTCCCAAAGACGAAGGAGTTAATACCTTATTGTTACCATTACGAAAAGGGGCTCCACACTGTCTTGTATGCTACCAGAAGCGACCACATCCTCTGGCACATCCAGCACCAGATGCTTCTTCCCGAACAGAAACACAACCACCACCACCACTCATTCAAAATCTCCAGACCATATTTGTTTTAAGGAAGGTATTGGAACTTCCAGCTTCAATACTCCAACAGTTTTTACTGGACACAGAAAAACATCCACAAGAATGGATTGGACTCTGTCCTGAATGTAAATTGTTGGTTCACCAGTGTTTTGATGTGAACGAGAAGATTGTGAGTTTGCTTGGAGAACTTAGGGAACACAAGGAGAAAATTATTCGAAAAATTAAGAAAACTCATCATAGAGACTTGTTCAATCGAGAGAGGCTTAATTGTTTGACTTGCACCAGGATACCTTGCCCAGGTCATTCAAACCTTCAAGTGACAAATGAAACTAGGGAATATGTTTATTACAGTAAGATTTTATTTTTTTGAAAATTCATTAAAATCATAATTTAAATTTGTTATTAAGTTTTTTTTTTCGTGATTTCCTCGACAGAAAACTACTCATATTTATCTCCCCTGAATCTTGACAATGAAGCCAAGCAACAGTATGAAAGTCAGTTGAAAGAAGTGGAACGTCTCGCGAAGGACTCGGAAGTCACAAAGTTGATGAAAGCACGAGAAGCCGAACTTGCTGCGACCCCAATTCCAACTACTCCTTGCCTCGTTTTGTTGAACCAGGATATGGCTCAGGGCGACAATGCTGATAAAGCTGAAACTGGAACCGAAATTGGTGTTATCAAGGAAGCCCAAAATATTTCGAAAGAGAAGAAAAAGCGTGGACCGAAAAAGAAAGCTGAAGGGGTTGACAAATTTAAATATGTATGCTCAAGTTGTTCGTCTCTTCCTGAAATGACTCTGGACGAATTCATAGGTCACATTGGATTTCACCATAGTGAGTTAACTTATAAACAAAATTCTGCAGATTGATTTTTAGCTTTTTCTGATTTCTGAGTTTGAAAACGTCCATTTTGTCTTGTTGTAGAGCGACCCTACAAATGTGTTGAATGTTCCATCCATTTACCGAAAGACGAAGAATCTGTACAGAAGCATTGGGATGAAGCTCATGCGCCAGCCAGTCTGAACGAGGAGCCATTAATAAAATATTCTGAAGTACGTTTTGTTCCTGGCGAAATTTGGACATGTAAAGACAAGGGATGTCAGCAAAGATTCTCGTCCTTGGCTTTCAGAAAGGAACACGAAGAAAGCTCTCATCAGCCAATAAAATATTGTGAGTTGCTCATTTGAACTTGTACGTTTGGACTTATTCCTTAATTGAATAATCTAAAAAATGAGGAAATGAAACTTTTCAATGACCTATTTCAGGGAGATATGGCGAACACGAAATAAAATCTGAAGTTTGCCGACTTTGCTTCATGACATTTCCGAGTAACGAAGAGTGGCGTCTCCATCGTGCCATTGATCATCCAGCTGAAGCGCAAATGGAATGCAAGTTCTGTGACAAATCTTTCATTACCAAGACGAAGGAAGGAGTGGGTAAGTTTATATATATCACAAACGTCTCGAACATTTCAAATATGAAATGTTGTGTATTCATTTTGATGATTAATTTGATATGATTTTACAGATATTACAGATCTTCCTCGACTTCGAGCACATCTGAAGAAAGTCCACAATAAAGGGAGTGGATTTGCCCTCAACATTTGTGACTGGTGCGGCCAAACATTCCGCTCGTCTTCCATGTTGAAACAGCACCTTGTGGAAAGACATAATTTGGAGGGGAACCACCTCTCTTGCCAAGTCTGCCACAAAACTTTTCCCACCAGAGCAACTCTGTCGTCCCACAAAAGGAGTGTGCACTTCGAGAAACGATTCACTTGCGAAGTTTGCGGACTCTCTTCCATGGCCCGGTCCTATTTTCTCGAACACAAATTCAAACTGCATAAAATCCGACCAAAGGATGGAACCAACTCGTTCAAGTGTTCATATTCCGCGTGCCGATATGAGAGCTACGTTCCCAACAAATTGCAAAGTCACCTGAGGCGACATACGGACTCGAGGCCATACACTTGCAGGCAGTGCGGGAAAGGGTTCTACGACAGGAAACATCACAGTGCACATGAAAGGATTCATGCTGGAACGAAACCGTTTCGGTGTGAAACATGTGGAAAGACATTTGCGGGTATTTATGATGATTATTATTGCAGTTTCCAAAAATTCTTTAATTCTCAGGATTTTTTATAAATAAATTTTCTAATTTTGCAGTACAAAATTACCTCTACATTCACCAAAGATTATCTCATCAAGGACGATTGTTTCCTTCAACACGTAAAAATACTAAGGCGAAGGGAAAGAAAGATAAAACCAAGAAGTCCAAGAGTAAACAGTTGTCTTCCGTGCCTTCAGCTAATACAGAGATTATGGCAGAACCAATTGTTTTGAATCCCAGTTTAGAAGAGCAACATACAATTACGTACGTCCAGGTTTTGGATGAACAAACAGTTAATATTGAGGTGCAGCAGAGCTAGACCACATGTTTAAATACAAAACCTAAAACGTCTTCTCAAAAGTTACGAAAATGAACCACCTTTCGTAGTTCTGAAATGAAAGTGAGTGTTGAGACATATAAGAAATGTGTATCATGTAACATAACAAAACACTAACATTGTATTTATTATAGAAAAATTGAATCTATATTTTTTATTTTTTCATCTACTCTACGTAATTACATCTTATCGCTAGATGTTCGATGTACAGGTTTAGGTTCAACTTTTTACTTTGACAAAAATTTGCTATTCGTCTAGCCGGATTACATTGTAAAATTACTCTATGTATGTCAAAACTTTTTATATGTTCAGTATCTGGATATCTGGAATTGAAAATTCACTAAAAGACAATTTGTTTATTAACTAAATACTAGCTTAATGTAGATAAAGCACGCAAGAAGACTGAGACAAATAATTGTGTACGTTTAAAATTATAATAATATTTTTATGTGGCAAGTGGCAACCATCATCCACTAGATCTTCATAACACTTGTATTTAGTTACACTTAAAATGGAACTAGAATGCATAATAATCAGAATTATATTCCCAAAATAGCGTCATCGTCCACAACGTCATCCTCTCTCTTATCCACCTTCATTATTTCCAGTTTAGGCATGGCATCATTCTCATCCTCAAGCTCAACTCCGACAGCCCGACCCCCATTTTGTATTACTTCAATCACGTTATCCAAATGGGAGCGCACAATGTGCGACCTCATCCCACACATTTGACTAAACGTTTTCTTGCAGTATGGACATTTAAATAGCCGATTTCGAGCATGTATCTCCTGCCCGCTGTCTTTGACAATTTTCTTGCACTTGCCAAGAATCCCGTTGACAACCCTATGAAAATGCTGATCAGACACTCCAGGCGGAAGTCGATCAGAGAAAGTCAGCGATGGATGTATTGTGGCAAGATGATGACTGAGGTAACTCTCCACGGCGAAGCTACTCTCACAGTGTTTGCATTTCCACGGCTTCTGAGAGCCCAAATGATTAATTGCGAAATGCTTCTTCAGTCCGATGGAAGTTGAGCAAATTCTTCCACACGCGGTGCATTTGTACTTTGGAACAACTGGCTTTTTGACGCTGAGATCTGGATTTTGATCTGACATCTTAATGTTTTCTGAAGGTATAGTAGGAATTGATAGAAGGGCGTCAATTGATGATGAAAATGGAGAGGTGCTCTTGATTCCATCCAACTCCTGATTAAGCTTGTCCAAATGCTTCGTGACCACGTGCACTTTCAGACTATTCCATATTTGCTTCGGACAATAAGGACAAATGTACAAATAACTTCCTAAACTATTTCTCGAAGCAGTTTTAGCTCCAACCGAAATCCTCTTCAGAGTTGCATTCAAAAATTGCTCCGATACTGAATCTTTAATTTGGCCCTTCAACACATCTATCGTGTGCCTCTGGAGGTTGTGCGTGTCGAGGACGGCCTTCGCAGGGAAATACTTTTCGCATGGAGCACATTTAAAGTTTGTAACCGTCTGTTTAGATAAATGTTTATCGACGATTTTCGGTAAGGAATGAGAAAGGGAATGTGCTATCTTGGAAGGGATCTGTCCAGCAACTTCAATAATTTGTTGAAGGTGCTGCCGGAGGAGGTGCGTTTTCACTGAACTTTTCGAGCGAAACGTCGTACTGCAGTACGGACAATTCTTGACTGTTCGCTGGTCATTTTGAAGAACCTCTGCCAAAGCTGTGCTGAACCGAAGTTCGGAAATTCCGGAGGGAATGCGACCTGTGTCGTAGAGATATGAAATTGCATGCATCGAGAGATGATGTGTTGTAAGATTGCAGGCTTGATTGAAGGTCTTCTCGCAGTAGTCACATGGGAATATTGATGACGATGACGAAGGACCAGCTTGTGGGGTGGATGTGGTTACTTTAGAAACTTTTGTTGATCCAGTGGCTTCATTAGCGGCAGCTAGGCGTTTCCGGTGAGCAAATGGCATTGTCCTGATTGCTTTCTGAACTTGAGGAACTGGCCGTGGCGGTGGTATAGAATCAACTTCATTTGAAATCAGGTCATAACCGCTGAGATCAACCTCCACACTAACATCTTCAGTAGCTGGTGATGAGACGGCTGAAGATTGCCAGAATTCATCAAAAGCACTGTGGTCCTGAGGGTACTCATCGTCGATTTTTATTTGTACAGGTTCCGGTTCGGGGGACTCAGGAGCTTCCACGATTTCTAGGCCGTATTCTGATGACGCACTTGAAAAGTGTTCGTCTCCATCGACATTTTCTGGGGTTGCGAGAGGAATGACGTCAATTTCCAAGGCAATTCTTGGAACTGCATTTTGGAGTCTTCGAGAAACTACAAAATAAAAATCAAACTTTAATTATAATTTTGGCCATTATTTTAATCTTCATTATTTTTATGTAATTGTAAATTCCTATTAGCCTGACCTGCTTCTAAAGTCTCCTTCCTCACTTTTTCCACAATATTAGAGCTTATCAGGTCCTCCATACACCCAGTATTCATCCTCCTCCCAAATTCTCGAACGCGCTCCTCATCCTTATCCCCTTCCTCCATGAAATCATGCACCTGCTTCGCAAACTTGTCCAGCTGCATTCGAATATCTTCAAAAACTTGAAACAAATGGAGAAAGTCATTTGCAATCAAGGAGCAGTCTGCACACAATTCCACTGATAAGTCCACATCATTCAGCCCATTCCCAACGGAAGAAGTCAGCTGAATCAGTTTAATTAAGTCAATGTTTAAATAGCGAAGAAGCATTTTAAATGCTGTTGTTTGTGATAATGAGTTAGATTTTCTGTTTGAAAAATTAGAATTCTTGGAGCAATTTGAGGTGAGGCAGAGGATACAGACCCCTTTGGTTTTGAGGGCTGCAAAGGCGTATGTAGCCATTTTAATTAAGTATGATTAATTTAACACGCTCCAGGCCCCAAGCAGCTGTGAATATATAATTTATTTAATTAAGTCAAAATGTGTTTAAAAAATGTTGTGTTTTTTGACGAAATAAACACATCTTTCGCCTCTCTCGCTCCATCAATTGTTTGTTTTCGTTCGTTCGCTGGGGTGGATTGACTTGCGAAATCAGATGATTTTGAAGCACAGAAGAGAACACCGGCAGCTCCACATGTTCTCCAGAGTTCTCCAGTTCACAACAAATAAACATGACAAAATAAAAATATACTTCTTCATTTTTTAATTAAATTTAAACAATGGCTAAATCCGTGTTCGAAATCGACACAAAGAGTACCTGTCTCTTCTGTCTCAACCCAAATTGTTCCCCACCGGCAGATAGAAACAACGTTGACTTGACAACGGCAACGGCATTAAAAATGCTTTTCCGTTATTTGGGTGTTGACGTTAGAAAGGTGGCTGCCAGTGTTTCCTCAACGATATTCGTCAACGCTTCTACTAACTTTGGAGTGTCTCTATGTGACGCGTGCTTCTTCCTTGGCGCTGAGTTTCTTGAGCTTTTCCAGGAGTTCGAGAAAATTCGATTGAAACTTGAGGCGTGCACCTGGAGACTGCATGAATTTATGGGAGGTGGGGCTAAGAATGGAGGTCTTGGTAGTGACTACTGGAATTGTGAAGAGCTGCATCCCAAATTCGTGGAGGAATTGAGAAGAGAAATATTTGAAAAATGTTAGTTCAGATATAATTCATTCTTCATTCAACTTTTTATCCTTTTTTCATTCTTCAAATTGTGATCAAGTTGAAAATGCTAAATATAATTTAATAATCTTATTATTCACAAAATATTTGCAGGTTTCGAGAAACTTTATTCTTCAATGCCAAAAATTCGTTTGAGGAGAAGGACTATGAATACAGTTGGAGAAGAAGTATCTAGCGAATGGGCATGGAGGAAGGATAATGAGTGGTCCACTGCATCCGGGCATACTATTGAAAATATTTTTAGCCAAGTGGAGCGAGCGGAAAGCAAGAAACCCGTAATTGATGGAGATATCCAGATTCTTGACATTCCTCCGGTAAAAGTAGAAGGGGAAGATGCAGACAATGGAGCAGTTTGGAGGGATGATGACCGCTGTTTCACTGTTGACAATATAATCAGCAACACCACTTCCGAACAAGTTGCAGCATTCTCGTATCCCGCAGACGTCTCAGAGGAAGCTACAAGCCCAGCAAAAGATACATGCCACGACGGCACCATGACCAAGACCTCCGCCACCGTCAGGTCACATAAGAAGAAAGCCGCTGCTGGGAGAACGTGCACCATATGTCAAAAAGAGTTTAGTACTGCAATGTCATTAACACGACACCATCGAGTTCACATGGGAACGGATTTGGGATCGAGGCGAGTCAAGTCTGTGAGGTGTCCTGAGTGTCCTCATTGCTCCAAAAATTTCTCAGAAAGTTCAGCCCTTCGGGTCCACAAGTATTTGATACATCCAGTCCAGATGTTATCAGAGTGTCTACCTCCTGGATCCACCGATCTGGATGTGACTCGAGCTTTGACCAATATACTTGGTAATCTGATTTCTGCTGCCAATACCAAGGATGTTTCCGAAATTTCGTGTCCGCTGTGCAACAAAACATACACACAACCCCCCAAATTAAAAGTGCACGTCCTTCAATTTCATCAAGACCAAGTTTGCCAAAATATCCAAAGCCAAAAACATTCACAATATGTACCAGGTGCTCGAAGGCATCTGGAACAAGAGTCCTCAAGTTCAAATCCGATATCCAAGAAAACCATCATCAGGAAACAGTTTGCGAAGGAGAAGGGCCACAAAGGCCCACATAGATTTCAGAATGAATTCAAATGTGAGCTATGCGGTAAAATATTTTCTTGGGAGAAGATGTTGAAGCGACACCTCCAACTGTTTCACTTCCAAACACAAAATCCAACGCCCATTGACAACTCAGGAATGATTGAATACCCGTCGGTGATACCATTCCAGTTCGACGATGAATTTGAAGGAGATAAGACGTCGAGGGAAGGCGAAGAAGATCCTTTGGGTTTCTAAATGTTCGTACAACAATGTGATTGTGCTAGCAATATGTCGCGTCGAACACTCTCGACACGTTTCGATTACAAATAGAGGTTTCATTTTTACTTTTCTCCCAAAACCCATGTGTAAACGAAAGGGAAAGTGGGCAACATTCAAATCAACAGTAAAACCAGTGTCGACAAACCAAATATTTCAGATAGGTATTTGAGTGTCCGCACTTCCACGAATTTGAGGAGGTTAGTCAGTTTCCTTTCGCAGAACCGTACACGTCTTGTATTTATTGCCGATTGAAGTACTGGAAAATAATTTTTAGTAAATAAAATAAAGAATCAAACAATGGCTTCCACATGTTAACGCAAATGATAATTTTTCATCCGTGTTACATACAAATGGCCATTTGGCCACTGTGATCTTTACAAGCAAGCATGAGCATGTTTGTCCAGTACAATGTGTCTGTTGTCAAAATGTATATATGCTGCATCTTCATATGGATAAAAGCACAATTTATATTTTACTCTCTTTGTCTACCTTATCATGACGTCGATATCGTATTAGCCACGAGCATGGTCATTGATCATCTTAGACCTCGGAGTCTTATGAAAAATGTATGTCTCGCATCGCAAACATTGTCGCACACCAAAGGGTATTTGCAAGCGAACGTTTCATGATAAAATAGGGTAAATTTGTAAATGCGTGTTGTGGTAATAAATACACACATACACACTTCCTTGCATATTTTGATGAATTTATGGAGAAATTCAAGAAATTGGGTATTGTATACGAAATAAAAATTAGTGTTTAATGGTATTTTTACAGATAGGATTAAAAATATGAAGTGGAGAATGGAATTTTCTTCCGATTAGTACCCATTGTTGAATTAGAACGCAGTTGTATTATGGCGAAAGCTCTATTTATTTATTGCCAGAACAGAAAGTTTCATGATTGAGAACTTCGAAATGGTCCTATTCTACTGTTACCCTGTTGAAATGACTGTATTTTGTATCCCATGTTTGTTGACAGTTTTCTCGCCTTTACTCCATTAATTATGCCTGTATTTTCAGTAATTTTAATTTTGTCATTTTTAGGAATGTTGATTTGTTGGTTTTAAACAAGTGCATATTTGGGTTAGTATAAATTTTACTTTTAAAAGGAATGGTAATTCCATGCATATGATATTTGTCTTCACATAAGTGCATATTTATCCGAGGTCTAAAAGCATGATGTATAGCGTGGGTTTAGTTCTTTTTGTGACATACATGCTGTATGCATTAATATTCATGTGCATGGCAAACGTAAACGTGTATGTCAGTCACTAAACGTTTTATGCATAAGCTCACACTCTCGCTGTTTCATCAGGCAGCTGGTCAGTCTCGTTTCGTTTCATGCAATATGAAAAATTTCGTCACAAACTAAATAAACAATAATATTCATAGTTTACTTTTTTAAAGTTTACACGTATTAAACCGAAGTATTTGGAATTTTGTAAGCCCCAGTAACTATAATTTTACGTGCCCTTGCCAACTTCACAGTTCCTTGATACACTCCCTGTATATAGTTTGCGCTCTGCATATGCATACAATGTAAATTTCCCATTCCAACTTTTGCATAAAATGTACCTTTTCGTCCACAAGCCGCTGCGGCGCTCAAACCGCAGATTCTACACATGTGCAACATCTGATTGATACATCGCACATGATTTCCATTCGCATTTTGGTTTGTGAGTAGTTCTTAAAACATTTTGCAAACTAAACTTTCTGTGACAATTTTATATAAACACGTAGATTTAAATTAATTAATTCAATTACTCAGGAAATAAATATTTGTTCAAAGAAGTGCTCGTGTTTACATTTATGTGAAAATAAACAACAACCGAGTTAGAAACATCTTTTCGTGACTTCAGCCTGGAATATTACAGAAGGTAATAAAATTATTATTTAAAATATTATATACTATTAATATAAGTAGATAATGTCTATTTAGGTGATGTCTTCAGCGTTTATGTCTAATTTATCTCTGATTATAAAAGTATTAGCTACTGATATATTTGATATTGGATTTATAGGATGGGAGTTTGTTTTGTTCCGACTTGTTCAAGTGGTGGCAGAGATGATAAGAATTGTCATCTATTTCGTCCGCCTAAAGAAGTCGCTTCAAAATGGGTTGATATTCTAAACAAACTTCGGGTTGACAAATCCTTTGACCCGTCAAACAAAAACCATTATATTTGTCACCTGCATTTTAACGAATCGGATATAATCAAGAATGACAGGTACATTATTAAAAATGAAGTCGTCTTCCTTCCTCGAATCAAATGGAATCTCGAAAAAACAGCTGTGCCAGTCAAATTCCCGACACTGCCAAAGTATTTACAACCCCGAATTCAACACAAACGTCGACAACTTATCCGTAGCAGAAGTACATCTGAAATTCCTACTAAACGAAGAAAAGTGACAAAGGAATCAGAACGGGCAGACCTCAACAATCCAGCGAATTCATCGGGGTTTTCAGGCGTAAATCGTGAGACACTGACATCATGGTGGAACGAAAATGTCGATATGCATTCCAAGTGGATTCATCATCCCGGTGGAGGAAGTATATCCAGTATACTGCTAATTTCGTTCGAAACAGGTTGCCCGACAATCGAAAAATCCATTGTAGTAAGCTAACAATTATCGTAATATGATCCGCATTGCTCGTCGAAATGCTAATTTAACCACAATGCTCATTTAAATGTAGTCAGGCGAGCAGGACAAATTTAAATCATCGAAGTTTTACATCGGCCAAACTGACGTAACCGCAAAAATAAACCCGCGTTTAGAACCCTCCGTTGCTGATTTCGACGAAGCCTTCAAGACATTCTCCAAGCTAAACATTTGTCGCGGTGTACATGGATTTGAGAAGAAGAGACGGGTCAAGAATGGAATCAAAGTGGGCACAATATGGAAAGCAAATAATTGCCAGGATGTCGGAGAATTTGTCATGTGCACTCCTTGTAAAGAGCTTCATGTAAGGCTTCGGGAAGCATTGCAGCAACAAATGAAACGCCCACCTCTCAATCCAAGACCACAACAATGCAGGAGTCTGAATTATTTCAAAAAGAAAACCCGTTTTTTGGACAAAGAGCGACTGAGGTTACGTCGAGAAATATTAAATCTCAAGACAAGACTGAAACAAATATCAATTGAGGATCTTTCAGCGCAATTAACCCATCTTGATATCCCTGGTCCAATGAAAGCAAACATTGTACATTCCGTGAAAATTGCAAAAGTGAAATCCTCGAAAGGATTAAGGTAAATGCAGCCAAAGGGAGTAACATGAATTATATTTTCATGACGATAACAATCATGTAACATTGCGTTTCTATTTTATGTTTAGATATTCATCGGACTGGCTCCTAGAATCCTTACTCTTAAAAATCAAGTCACCAGCGGCCTACAGACATTTACGTGACTCTAAAATACTTCCTCTGCCGCATCCAAGCACGTTAACGAAACTGATTTCAGCGCAGAAATCACAATTTGGATTTCATCAAGGTGCCATGGATGCTATTGAGCGAATTTATAAAAATAAATCTCGACGAGATCGACAAGGGGTCCTGTGCTTCGACGAAGTTAAGCTGCGAGAGACATTGGAATTTAATTCACAACAGAGCCAATTCGAAGGTTACATAGATTATGGTGAATGGACAGAGGATCTCCTAACCGCAAAACACGCTGGAAAATTGGCAAACCATGCATTAGTTATTATGTACCGGCCACTGAATGATAAATGGGTAAGCACTTGTAAACCATAACGTCAACATTAACAGGTTTTAATTGTGCAGGATACATTCTCATGTTGACAGGTTCAGCCCATTGCTGCCTTTGCAACTCGAGACGCAGCTTGTGGAAGTGTTCTACATAAAATAATATTGGAGTCAATTATAAAACTGGAATCTGTGGGGGCTGAGGTAATCTCCGTCGTTTGTGATGGATCAAAACCAAATCGATCGTTTTGGAAAATGTGTGGAATAGGACAAATTGGAAACAACCTAGTCAATAAAGTACTTTGCTCTGCATAATTGAAAGTTCAGGTACAATAAGCCTTAATATTTGTACATATTTATCATTCTTATTGCAGGTTCCTCATCCTTGTGACGACAACAGACATTTGTTTTTTGCGAGCGATGTTCCTCATTTATTTAAGTGCATCCGCAATCATTTAAGGAAATATAATGTTGTAGACGTAAGTATTCATTTGTGAACGTATTCAAAATTTCAAGAAATAAAATGAACACGAAATGAAATGATCGTGTTCAAATGTCAATTGTGGGGAATGGTTTTTGTTTTAGTACTTTGGAGAGGATATTGATTTCCAGCACTATGAACACCTATTCGTGGAAGACAAGAAGAGAATTCATGGCCTACGGAAGTGTCCTAAGCTTACAAATTCACACATTTGGCCTAACAATTTTGAAAAAATGGTAGTTCCGTTAGCTACACAGGTATTGCGCATTTAAACCAAAAATTGCTGAGGAGCAATCTTCGTATCTGCTTAGTTGTTAGTGTAATGTCATTGTGTTTATAGCTTTTCAGTCGAAGCGTAGCAACCGGATTGCAATTTTACAGAGAAATGGGTGTGATTGAACTCCTTGGATCTGAAGCAACCCAAAAGTTTACATTCGAACTGAACGATTTATTTGATGCACTGAATGCTCGTTTCCCAAAAGATGGAATTAAACTCAACTCAAAATATTACAACGTATGCTACCTTATTATAAAAAATATATACATTTAAAATATTAATGGAATAAAGATTTATTTTTGTATGAATTTATCGCAGGTTCTGAAGAAATTCCTTTCCAAATTGATCAATCTTTGTAATTTTGAAGGAAAGCGAAACTTGTCAAATGTATACTTTGCTAGCCAAGAAACCATATTGGGATTGAAGGTGACGATCGCGTCTACGATAGAAATAATAGAATACCTGGTTAACGATCTTGGATACGATTACGTTTTAACTGGGAAAAATAACCAAGACTGCTTAGAAGTATGCGTTATGTTGCCTTCCTTCATTACATACCAAAATAGCCACTAATTGTAATTTCAACCTAATTCTAAATGTGAATACTCTTGTATGTTTATAGAAATTTTTCGGATTGATTCGTGCTGCTGGCGGAAGGGAGGAGCACCCCACAGTTACGAACTTTGTGCAGTTATTTCGCTTACTAAGCCTTTACAACCCAATCAAGAGAGTCCTCCGTGGGAATATAAGTAGTGATGAACATTTCGAAGTTTTAGTTGCATTTGAAAAGCAATTGCGTGACGGTGTCAAGCGGCTTAAAACGGAGAAAGACCATCGACGACAGGATTTAGAAGACTTAATCGTGGAAAAATTACTCAGCAGAGAGTTTGAAGAGACGTTGCCGGTTTATTCGCAATCTGAAATCGGCTTACTCGACAAAAATATTTTGTACTATTTGTCAGGTTTCCTATGTTTCAAGGCGAGAAAGTTTCTCAATTGCGAGGACTGTTGCATATCTCTTTCTTCAAATGGGTCAGAGGAAAATGTAGATTCTAGGAACACTGTACTTACCGACATAGTTAATTATGGACCGTTGCACCATCCTTCTAAATCTCTTTTTGAAACTATAATGCAACTGGAAACATCTTTATGTGATATCCTTGAACAAGGTTCGTGTAAATCTGATATTGTGTTCAACTGCATTCAAAAAATGTCATTCAACGGCGGACGCCTTGGCTGCAGAATACCAGGACACGAAGAGAATATCGTCACAGCCCTTTTCCCGTACTATATTACGATGCGTTTACATTTCTACACGCGTTCGAAACGAAATGAACTAGGGCATGGCAAGGCTACTCGTAACAAAAGGAAGGAATCAAAACTTAAGTCGTGATTGCAACTTTAACATCACAGGAATTGTAT
>JAQFZW010001654.1:0-24359 GCA_034687055.1 Heteromurus nitidus
GAGTTTTATATAGATGATATGGCCATGATCATGACATGAGAGACCATTTCATCAGCAAAAGTGTGTGCAATAGTTGTTTCATCACAGAAGACTATTACTTTGATGCGAAAGTGGAATGGCAAGCATACAAATTGAAATTGCTACACGAGCGGAAGTATGGGTTGATCAATTGTAACAGGTATAAAACGTACGTGTATTGGTAACTAGTAAAAAAAGTAGTCGTAGCTTCTCTCATCATATCATGTTACTTAATTTTAGTCTCCTCATTTGTATATGGATATGGTTTCATTATTCGCTGCTCTCGAGACAAGATGTAAATTGTTCAGGAAATTTTGGAATCCGCCTGTAAATTGAGCTTGACTCTTTTCTTATTCTCCTCGGTACTGTACCAGAAGTGTACTTTAATGCTTTATGTATTTTCCCTGAAACCAGAAGAACATAATGTGTGCCTCTTCGTTGAACCGAAAGGGATGGTGATGGTAATGGAGGTTTGCTCGAAATATATGTGCTCTGTGGTGGCACGGTCTTATTGTATCTCATCCATTTCGTGGTTTCATGCAAGCATTCACAAAGGTTATGAACCTTTTCCTCCGCGTCCTTTCATGCAAAAGTGTCTAATGTATATCATCATCTCACAAGTTTAGAGAGAAGCACAGCACACACACACGTACCGCACAATTTCCAAGGAAAATCCCATAAATGGACAATCTCTCTCCGAAATATATTCGTGTGTACCATTTCTCTGTGATGGAGTGAGAGAGAGAGAGACTTTTGCTGCTTTCACGGCAGCACAGGAAGGAAGGGGTTAGCACACGTGTTTCGTTTCTCTTCCTCTCTCCTCTCCCCTTTTTGATGATGATACTTTCATTTCCGACCGCCACCAATGGTATATTACTCCTTCTACTGGAGACTCCTCTCTCAGTCGGCGTAGTCCTGAGAAAAAAGTCTTTTTCCCAGCAAACATTTACAAACTCGGTCCCCAGGTTCTTTCCCAACCACCCTGAGAGAGGCTCAGCTCGTTAAGGTACATTTTGACAGTAACTTGTGGTTACTCGCCTCACTCGATTTCTGCTGTTGCTGTTGTGTTGTTGCTCAATAGATAAATGTGCAGTCGTGCACATATGCTCCAGAATACGAAAACAACTTGCTCCAAGAGGATTTTTTATGTGGAGGAGAGCGATACTTCACAATTTATAAATTGCAACACAAACAGCTTACTCCACACACTCATTGCAACATTCCATGAAGTACCTCGGTAATAGAAAATTGTATCTTGAGAAGAAGAGAAAAACAAGAGCTTATATAGCCCTTAACAAAAAACATTGCTCTGATCAACATAGATCACGAGTCATGGTAGTGCACATTAAGTTTATGTACTACTCTTCTATGACCGCTGTTGTGATAAAGAATTTAGACGAGGAAAAAAAGATTCTCTTATCTTTGGATTTGGTCAAAAGGCAAACTTATATAAAAGGATCGCCTATATAGATGAGATTCACCTGTAACCGAATTTTTTTAAAAGGAAAATCGTAAAGTGGCATTATAAAGGTTAAAATCAATACGGAAATCTCCGGAAGTTTCTTCTAAATGGATCCCCCGTTGTAGAAGTTTTCGGGAAAGTTGAATCCAATTATAAAACATGTCGGCTTGAGATTTACAATCATGGATGGGGTAAAGGGGGAAGATTTCTCGGTTCGGTGGAACAGTTTTCAGGACACTGATTTACAACCTGTTTATGATAATGATAGGTAATATACAGTATTACAAATAGAGGAAACACATCAAATTACAAAAGTGTGCCCTTTTAGTTGAAAGTATTCTTATGATGAACATGTTTAGCTCAGACTCATTAGTAACTTCATGTTGCTTATAAAACTCCTGTTATCGACGAAACACACTCCGCATTCCAATTCATCTATTTTCAATGTAACATTTGCCGAATAAAACAAATTTTATATATGGCGTCCTCATAAGACATACGTAAGTGTTAGCATTACGAATGCATCCAAGCGAATACGCATCTTCACATTCTTCATGTTTACTTATTTCCATTAAGAAGCGAAAGATTGTAGAAAGCAGACAAGAAATATACAAAACTCGTTTTGGAAAAAGGTATATTTATGTTTGTGAATCTAGTTTTTCCTTTCCATTTCTCTCACTCACTCTTTCTTTCTCTCTCTCCAGACGACTCGCACTCAGACTCTAGAGAACTCATGACGCCTCTGCATGCGAAGGGAAGAGTGTTTGTCAGCAACTAAAAAAACCTTTCTTTTTAACAAAACACGAGCACGCCAACGCCAACTTTCCTTCCAGCATTTCATTGGGATCGAAGATCGGTTTGCATTAGACAAGGCAATCTATAAATGCCTGTTTTCCCTACGAGAAGAAAATTGGTAGATATTTTTTGTGCTCTTACTTTATCAAGTGAGGAGAGCACCGACCCAATGCTTTCACAAGGAAAGTGCTTCTTCTGAAAATTGCAAAAAAATATGTATCTTCAACGAAGAAAGGACAATGTAGTATTTGTAGCATGGCATTTTGTTCTATTCTATCCCGATGATGGTGTAGTTTCGAGGCAGTTTTCTATTGCCAAGAGGAATACATGAGGTAGTTTAAATTCATAAAATAGTCGAAAAAAATTCATGCATATATTCACTATAAGTTATATTCAGCTTGGGAAAGGACGTTAGGAAAATGTGGCTGAGAGCTCAAGTTATTGGGCATTTTTCAGACTGAAGGAAAATGTATAGAGCAGCACCGTATTTTTTTCGGTGTATTTCCAGAGTTCCTCACTCACTCTCTCTCTCTCTCTGCTCCATGCGCTCTTGTGTTGATGGAAGCCTTTATTTGAGCTCGGGTATTTTTTTGAAGACTCTCTTGCTTCTTCTCTCTAGCGCTGCTTCTGGAATATAATCATTAATCTTAGCCGACCTGTCATCCGTCCAACGATCTAACAACATCGAAAGACCTGAAAGGAAGCTTCCATCCATCCATCTATGTATGCTTCTCTCTCTCTCTCTCGCACTCTCATTCTATCTATTCTCCTCTTCTTCTCCATGCATGCATACTAGCTAGAGACCGTACCACTTTTTACTTCGCTCCCTTTTTCCAAAAGGATAGAAAAAAATTCTATCCGGCCTTATTTCCCATTGTGTCTCATTGTGTGCCACTAGCTAGAGCCTTTTATTTCTTTGGCTCGTTGGAAAAAGTTTTTTTTTCCAACGTACATATATCTCAACGGGCTTATGAATAAAGGTAAGCAAGGAAAAGGGAAGCAGAGCAGGCAAAGCCGGCAGTACCTTGTACCGATAGTGGTGATGATGATGTGGGGAGATGACTGGAAAACTTTTAGCATTTGCTGTAATAACCCTAACACTACAGCAGAACAGAGCAACCTTTTTAATCATCGTAAAGGAAAAAATATTATGCACAAAAGAAGGCAGCGAGAATAAAAACATGTCTCGTTTGTAAATTTCGCTAGAATTAGGCAGAGAGTAATGTTTTACTCATTTGCTCAAGCATACTTATAGAATACATACCCTATTACCCCTAGAGGGTGTGTATGTATAAGTACGTATTGCATGGGCAGTACCATTCACGTAAAGAATTAAGTTTTTATCCAGACATTTCAAAATAATTTTTGAAATAATTTTCCTGAATATTATCAATTCATTTTTTTGAAGAGTGAGTGATTTCTTCACTGACTTTTGTACGAGTAGGAGGATAAATGGAAATAGAAGAAGAAAATTAATGGTCTATAATGAATCAAGGATTTTCATTCATATTGCATGACGATGATGATGATGATGGTGATGATGCCAATTGATTCACTCATTCATATGTCAATGTCCCACACGTGAAACGGAATGACTTGCAGTGAAGGAATCAATGCAATTCAGAAGTTTTTTTTGGAGGGTTTTATACTCTCTTCTCTCTCTCGCACTCATCTTTCAGCTTCACCCTCTGTGTCTGTGAGAGAATTCATTTCACGTGATGACGAAGAGTCGACGTGAACTTATGTATTTTGGACGTGGGTGAAGAAAAAAAGTGAAGAGATTTCATTTCTTTTTGGGATGGGTATAAAGCGTGGAAAAAGTACAAAAAAACGACGACGATTTGAGCAACTTGAGTCTTGAGGAATAATGCAATGTAACTTTGCTCTCTCGTATCCAGACCAGAGAGAGAAGACTTATGTCTAAGAAGTAGCCAGTGTTACCACAAAAAGCATCTCTCCACGTCTTCTCTCTCTCTCTCTTTCGGACACTTATATAGATCCACGAAAGATGAATGCTCTCTAAAGTTGTACAAGCATTCTTGAGTTGAGAATGGGCGATATTTCATACGTCATTTTGGTCATTTATCTCTGCGTGCTCCGTCTATTTTCACGAATTAAAGTTGAAGAGAAAAGATGAGGAGAGGGAGGATGAAAAATAGATTCAGTCAGATCATTCTCGTAATATTGTTTGTGTATACAAGGATGGGAAAAGTACAATGAGGGAATGTTGAATGTTGTACACGTTTTCTCCTCTTCTCAGCCAATCTCTTTTCGAATATATTTCTCAAACCTCGAGATTTTTTTTCGCAGACACGTAGCTGAACTCGAGTTTTCTCACGTTACAAGAGTTGATTAGCTTTTTCCTTGTGCCATCATCGTCATCCTCATGAAGGGTTAATTATTGATTGTTTCTTGTGGTAAAGCGTGATCATACTAAATGACACATGACATCACAATGACAATCTCTCTCTCTCGCTCTGCCAAGGAAGAAAAAAAGTTAATCAAGAAAAGGAAAAGAAGGGGAAATATGATATAAAAGTGTTAGCTGTTGACGAGCATACACACACGATATACATAAAAGATAGCGGAGTGGGGGCTGTTTCTTGTCTTCAGAAATCTAGATCGTCTCTGGTCTCTCTGGTGTAGAGTGATTACAGGGGAAAAATCTTAGCTGCTGATTCGCTGTTCCTTTGAGCCCCCTCTCTTCCATTGTGGAGGAGATTTAGAAGGAAATCAGTGTATGTGTGGAAATGGTATCATTCGCTCGGTATGTGGCAACATATCTGAAAAATATGTATGAAATATAGCAACATACACATTTTATATACCATCTCTCCGCTTCTATTATGTATATTGATGGGACAATAAATCTTGCACAATCTGGCTGACTGCCTGCATGACTTAGGTCGGCTTCGAATATAAAAAAACAGCTTTTCAGCTTGTGTAACTGTCGACGAGATGCGAGATGGTGGTAGTGCGGGGTGCGGTACGATCCTTTGGTTTTCTTCTTGGTCTACTTTTTCTTCTTCTCTTTTCTCCTCCAGAAATTCATCTCATTCATATTCCTATCACTAAGAAACTGTCTTTCAACTCCCACCCTCAACTTAATCTCTCTTTTGCGCCGTCCCTTTTAATGTTCCCTTTTGCTCACCAAAGTGCGCTGCTGCACCTCCTGCCTAATGATGAAATACAGACGAGAGAGGAGAAAAGGCTGAGGATGAAAAAGTTTTGCACAAGGGAGGAAGTTTAACCCAAGTTTCTCCGCACACACACACAAAAAAATTGATATTATAAGCAGACTGTGACCAGAGACCAACTTTTTGGTTGGTGATGATAATGACTTGTAAAAGTAGTCATATACACACGCGCAGTTTTCTCACTTTTTTTCCTCTTCCTTTACCTCTGATCGAATCCAGCTTCTGCTCTGGTAAAACAAAAAAAAGTCTGACAGCATATCACCTATCCCACTTCCATCACACCTTCTTTCGTTTCATACTAAAACTGCAAGAAAAAAAGTTTTCAAAAGGGAGTCGAGCAAAGATTTTCCTGGCTTTGGTTTAAAATGTAATAATTGCTATCATAAATTCCATTTTAAGCTTAATGCACATCCAATTAAAAGGGTCGTTGCGAAAAAAAATTCCAACTAAAAGTTGAATGTATGCGAATAGGCAGAAAGAAAATGCGCATATTGTATGTAGTAGAGTTGTTCATCCTAATGTCAATATAGTTAGTACGTAGCAAAAGGTAATTTTTTTGTAGGAATAACGCTAAGAAAAATATTCTTGCGTGCATTAGCGACTAAAAAGGATTATAATAGAGATGATGAAGGATGGGGGGTTGGCTTTTCCAAAAAAGCATTTCATTTCGCCTTTGATTGCCTCTTTCACGAGAGAATGCTCCATCCATGCACAAGCTTAGCACGCATGCATGCACGACTCTCTTCATGAGGCATGCGATGTAAAAGTGAAGCCTTCAGAGCATAATGGCTGCTGCTGACGTTGACGAACTTGCTTACTTCACGATTTGATTTTCTATAAGAGCAGAAGAGCATACACACATATGGTATACATATAAGGCGAGCACATATACATTCAAGAGCACAATATGCAACCATCATCATCATCATCCATTCTCCATTCACCACCCCAAGTGTGATTAAGGGCACAAAACAGTAACGTTAATGCAAATGGTAATGAAAAGGGAACTCTTCTTGGCTGAAAGGGAAAAATGGGAGATGAAGAGAAGAGAGAACAAAGGCACAAGGAGAGAGAAAAAAAACAAATGAATAGAAAGATAGGAGGAAAATATGATGGAAAGGTAACTCATTTAAAGTGTCCGTGGTGTGGTGGTGCTGCTGGTGGTGATTGAACTGGAAAGATTTTTAACCATGGAAGACATATGTAAGCTCGAATAGAAAATACCTTCGATATGTCTTACACACAACTTCATATTATATGGATTATGGAACCATATTCTTTAAATTTATATCTGCCCATGAACGTCTTTGTCCTGATTGGATTGGTACGCAAATTGTAAACAAGTATTGTACGGACAAAGGGAAACTGGAAAATTCAACTTTGACATTTTGAAATAAAACGGAAGAACATAACGAAATGACAAGTATATGAAACATAATTTAGCGAAAATACTACAGCAATTTCACAGAAACTCATTTTTTCTACAGATGTACACACGTAATGACAAAGCACTTGCAATAAATGTGCAACTTTCCATTGTTAATCTTGGAGGAAGGGGAAAGCTCATTGATTTTATTACTTTGATGGTCCAACAACTTACGACATGATTTCTTTTTTCCCCGGAAGAAATTGTACGGTTGAAAAATAGCCATCCCTGTTGTAAATCCACTAAAGTAAATAATTTATATATATCGCTTTACTTTACTCGATATAAAAGGAACAGGAATGTACGCATTTCTTTTTGGTGGACGGACATTGCACCACCACACCGAGGAGCGTTTTGTGTAGTAGTACACAGACATGCTCCAACGAGAAAAAAACTTTGATTGAATACAATATATGTTGAAAGAAGGCGAAAAAACATAGCTACTGTGCTTTTATGTGACTCCTATTTTTTATTGAATGAAATAGGACGAATGACTTGAGTTCAGGAAAAAGGCTCAAGTCATTCCTTTAAAGGGAGTATAGCCACAAATACGATATAGCCAGGATGTGTGTGCGTCTTTCCATTACTTAACAGAACTGAAAATACATAATGTATAATATTTATCCTTCTTCTGGTAGACTGCTTGGTTGGTTGAGTGAATGGAATGTGATTGCAAAAAGTGTAAATTAATGGGGCTATTATTCAACGCATTTTTTCATTTCGTCTTCGTCTTCTTTTCTCTCTCTCTCCTATTTCCATTTTTTATTCTTCTATATTTCATTTCTTGCCGTTGAGAAAGAGTTTTTTTCTCAAGTTGATGAGAGTGAGTGAAGTCTGAGAGTGGCAAAAAAATAGTTGAGAGCAGGAGACTCAAACTGTGACTAAGGTGCATTAAGCCGAGCACAAAGAAATTTAGAGGTGTAAGTACAAACATGACTGTACACATATTGTTGGGCTTCCTACTATGCTCAATAGAGTATTATGGCATTAATTTTGTCTGTTTGAAATAAGGCTTGTCTTCTTCACACACACATACATAACAACATTATGCATTTTCTCTTTCTTTAATGTAACGAAACAAAAAATGTACCTTTACATTCAAACATTCATCCTTTCATAATATTCATTTTTGGTATTGCTTTGGTCGACTAAAATGTAATTGTGAAATTGTCTTTTTGGCGTTAGTCGTAATTGCGTGGATGATGATGACGTGAAAGAAAAGAAAAGATGGCGGTGTGGCATTATTTTGCATTATTATTTTAAAGACGAGTAAAGTATTTCACGGGCATATGGGCTACTTTGAAGCGAGTGCCTCTAGATTGAAAAATGCAAGAATTAATTTAAGAGTTTTTTGTATGAATCGGAATCTCTCGCTCAGTTTATCAATATTGCTCAAAAGAAATCGATAGTTTCCAACAAATGAATTCAGAACAATCTTCAAACATAAACTCCCAATATATCTGGTTTTCGATATTGCAATTTTTAGGAAAATAATGTTTCAAACGGCGTTACGACAACTCTCAAACACGTACATTAAATACCAAATATAAATTAAAAACTAAAGTGGAGTGTGTGTGTGTGTGTCTTTGTTTGTTTGAGAATCAACTTGACGTTATTTATTGGCTTTAGTAATTGAAGCTATTTTATGGACCACACGAGTGAACTCTTGATTTCTTCTTCACCAACACCTTATCTACATTACGCATGCACATAATGATGATTAGTATGCAAGCAGTCATGAAAAGATCGTGCTCTTGTTTATAACCTGGAGGCAGTTTTTAAAGTTGTTTCCTCGTAACGTGGCAGGCATATCGTGTGTGTGTGTGACTACGACCAGGACCAGCTCATCTCAGAAAGAATCCCCGAGTTTTAAAGCAAGGCAATCTAATCCAGTCGGCAAAAGATTTTTTCTGAGCGAGTGGCAATATATGTAAATATCTTGTACAAGTCTTGTAAACAATCAGCCAAAAAAATATCCACAAGTGTGTGGACCCTTTCACACCATGAACAAGATAATGAATGTTATTTAATACGCATCCTTCCAAAAGGGCAATAATATGAATCTCTTGATTCTCATAAAGAGAAGAGTAAACAAAGATAACGAGAATAATAATAATATCGAAGAATTTTTGAGCGTCTTTGGTAAACAGTGAAAGATGCACATATGAAATATATAGTAGCTGATATACATACACTTCCTTTTATATCCGACACGCTTATTTACCTGATTTTCCCCCTTCATGATCTAAAGATTGCATCCCCATGAAGAAACTTATTTTTTTTCTTTGGATGTATCGTATCGCATCTAAAAATCTCACTTTGAGTTAATTTCACACGAAGTTCTCTTTTCCTTATATTTCTCATAGAATTCCCTCCAATTTTCTTATGTAGTCACACACTTGTACCACACCACTACCACCACCAGTGCAGTCAACATTACACTAATTATTTATGGCATTTCATCTGACATCTCTCATAAATTGATATTGTTGTTTGGATCCATGTCAAATTAGCTGGGAATTTCCCCCTAAAAATTTCGAATGAAAATTTGTTTTTTTCTCTCTATTCATTCTTTGTAAAAGCGTCTCAAACTTTCCAAGTGTTGGGAGGATGAGAATTTCTAGCTAAAATTATAACCACAAATATGTTGCATCCTGAAGGCAATCGAAACCATATTGTACCATTCAGGTAGACTACATATTGCAGACTTGCAGAGAGAACTTGAAGTAGTGAATGAAGGGGTTCGTTTTTGTCTCTTCAGTGATCGCTGTAGAACGTTGTCTGGCGAGAAGGAAACAGTCATGGTTCGTTGACCGTATGACACGGAACTTCAGTCTGTGCTGCTCATTTACACCTCCAATATTGGAGGAACATATCGAAGTCAGACTCAGAGGCAGTAAAATACGCACGGTAGTTGACATGAATTAGTTATGCAACTTGAGCATTTTCCGGAAAAAATCGGTAATTGCGTTTACAACATGGTTTAATAGGAATGGCATATCTTTGCTACTATTTTTATCAGACGCATAAAGGGGGTGATGAGTTTTCAACCCCGGGGTACATAACTCCTGTATATATTACTTTGTAAACTAAAAAATTGAACCCTTTCGGAAACTACACATTTTTATTATTAATAGTTGTCCGTTTGCTCATATCCATAATATCCATCCTCACTTCCTTAATTTTTATCAGGAGACAAAATTACTGACTTTTATATGTACATAATTCTCATTCATGAAAAGACTGAAAGTAGACATTTATTTGTATACTGTACGTCACAACCGGTCTCAGGTGGTTCTTCACATTGTTCACATTGTCAAAATACCCTTTTTCTGGAGTTACAGACAAATTGTCCCTCATAATAACAGAGGCTTGCATTTTCAACCCTTTTCGTGATTACACTTTTGGAAATATGAGCACAAACTAGAAGTAACCCTTATTTTTCCTCAGTTTCAACCACTTTCAGTATACTTTCCAGTGGCAAATAAGGACCGGATACGATCAAAGTCACATTTCTCATTTGCCTCTCTTGACTCCTACACAAATACGCTCATGTACCCTTCTACAGTCAACATCGTCCACACTTCCAAATCGTACAAGAACCTCAAAGTTCATTTGAAAATTTAGGGAACAACAAATTGCATATCAAATTGCAGGAGTAGTAAAGTGCAACCGAAATACACGACAAATAAAGAAGATAACGAGAGAAGTAATATCATCGTAAAGGTACTATTTTCCTTTCCATATTACGAGTGTGTGTTATATTCACTCTAATATGCTCCTTCTTGAGAGTGTACCTTTAGGGCACGGTTTTTTTCCTTCTGCTCGCCCTCGGCTACACAATTTGTGACCGACTGCTGCTGCTACTACTGCCAACGACTGAGCTGCTACCTCTTCTCCTACACAGTTGCCGCTATCTCGAAAAAATCTCTAATGGCCAACGCTTAATGTTCCTTAATGGTGACTGAGTGACTAATGTAATGTTGTGTAAGACATGAGAGATGATTGAGATGAGATTACATGATAGAGAAGCACTTCTTCATGCACCTTTTTATATACAAGTACAATTCAAGCATTTTAGATTGCGCATTTTTTGAGCCATATAATATTACAGTAATTGTAATTCATGGTGGCGATCCAAAATATTTTCTCTCTCTCTATCTCTCGTCTAATGTGATTTTCGTCGTCAGTCATATTGGCAGTTGATCGTTATTAACACTTTTATATTGGAATTGCTTAAGGCAGTCAGTCGGGGTAGTAGAGAATCATTGCCTTTTACGACCATGGTTTAACCACCGTCCAGTCCAGTCAGCACTTCATTTAAAAGCTTGACAAATGTCCAGCAGATTTATCGTAACGATTGGAAAATCATTTTTTTCATACTTTCGCTTTCAGTATGCTTATGCGATTGCATTGATATTTTAAATCCTGCTGTGATTCTAAAATGAACCAGTGATGAGCTCTCTGACTTAATATTTCATTGCAATTCTTTTTATGATTACAGATTCCGCCAGGCATATTCCTTCTTCCACTATATGACCGGTAGCTGATTGAGGAGACAACACCGTGGAATTCTTATGCAATACTAAAATGTTCACTTTGCCCTGAAGTTGGCACCTTTGGAAATATATCATATTTCAACATATTCCCCTGGAATGGAAGGAGAGAAAATTATTTGGCTCCCACTAGCCACCCCGAGCAAAAGCTATACGAAGACCAGGGAAGTTTACGACACTCCAGGTATTCTTACATACAATTTTCTTGTGAAAGTTTTAGTGAGCGTGCACACAGTGGAATGAGGTGACAGATGTAGATAATTCCCATGATTCATATTATCACATCACTGATGATATTACAGTCTTCTGCTAACTAAAAGTCGCAACGTCATCTTCATATCCTCTCCTCCCTCACACAGTTAAGTTAGCAAGGAATTTGTACGGTCTTTGGACACACGAAGTAAAATTATGTACAAAAACCTTCACCATTTATTCTGGTGAGCATCTGGAACTAAAAAGTTTTTAACTTGTCCTTCTCTCTCATATCCTCCTTACCTTTAAAAAAAAGCCTTACAGTCGACAAAAATTTTCTTCGAGAGCAAGGAACGCGGAGATTTCATGAAAAAGATGTAACAGTAGTAAAAAACATGAAAAGAGCACTCTTGGGGATGCTTCCACACACACTCTGATGCTCTTTTTACGTGACTCTGTCTTTTTTCCTCTCTCTCTCTGCTTCCTATTTTACCTCGAGTCTTTTTCCTCACATCACGCTTATGGCATTGACTTGATTTTACCTTTCCATTGAACTCCAAATACGAGTGGTTGGTTACGAGAGGCAAAGGAAAATAAGACGACTGCATGAGAGAGAGAGAGTGAGTAGTAAAGTGTTGTTACAGCGAGAGAGAGGGAAGAGCACATTCTCCACGACTCCGTTGTTTGTTCCTTGACGAATGAATGCATTCAACCTGACAACGCGGCCGTACTAAAATGATCATCATGATGATCATGAAAAACGCTGATATTGCTGATGATGATGGGAGCAGTGATGATAGTGATCATCATCTTGTCTCTCATCAAATGGAAAGGTGACTGACTTCCTTCCTCAGAAACATTAAACCATCATATTTGTCTAGAGAGAAGATGAGACGTATAAAAAACGGAACACCACCACTCAAAAAGACTCGAAGAGTCGAGTGTGTGGAGCTTGTAAAGTGTTACTGTTATACTTCCACCCTAATGATTTTGTACAAGTCTTTAAAAAAGTTTTGAGTGAGATTCAATGATTTATCACACTGTTCAGGCTCTGAATGCCTTGAAATGAGACATAATTGGAGTTTTATGCAAAAAATATATAAAGAATATATATAAATTCATATATTTCTAGAGAAGTTCTGGGAAAAGTGATAGTGCGCGTTCATTGCGCCAGCGCAATGTGACAGCATGAAGAATAGGCAAAGTTTTTTGAAAGATCTTATTTATCATCATATCTCGTCATCACCATCTAATATTGCACACGAAAATAAAACCTTCATATTCATATTATCCGAATATAGATGCGAATGCACATTTTGATCATCGTGAGACTCTAAAATATGGAAATGTATTCTCGTATTTTTTTGATACGCACAGTGCAAAATAATATGCTTTTTATGCGCTCAAATATTTTTTATATAAAAAAGCATATGGCATTCGTTCCTTTCTGCACTTGATTGCGGTTTTCATCATCAGAGTCCTTTCAACTTGGATAATACAACGCGGACAAACACAAACACAAAAAATGCACATCTTTTGAACGAATTTCTAGCGTGGATCTATGTGAATGCATAATCGTCATCATTATCATTATAAAACTTTTTCTATGACTGATGATATGTCAGAAACAGGGGGTTTTCTTGGAAGAAGGGGGAGTGATGTAGAAGAAAAAAACTGGGGAAATAGATTTGAATATCCTTACATCATGCATGCCTTTTGATATAAATGTGGTTAGGAAGGGATGGCGGAGGTGGTGGTGGTGGCATTTAAGCAACTTTTCACGACAATGCATTTTCCGCCAGATGCTATGGTCGTATTAATTTAATTGCCTGAACTAACAACCTAAAGTTGTCTCTCTGAATTCTCTGATATCAATTTAAAATTCCCTTGTGCTCGTTAGTTTACATGACTATCCAGAAAGAAGCAATGGGTCCATATGACTCCGGCTTTCTCATAACTCACAAGTACGGATTTGAACGCGTTCAAAATAGTCAAAATCGTCTCAAATTCAGAGAGAATCAGTGTTACTGTAAAACAGCGCTTTTATGTTCCCGGAACCACTTTTAGAGTAAAGTGTGGGAAACATGCACAAGATGTCCTCATAATTACAGCAAATTTTCACTTTGTATTTGTACATGGTTATGCTTGATATTACCAATTTCTTGAAGCACATCAGTGACAAGTTACAACACATCAATATATCTAACATCAAAACGCTTATTTTACCCAGTGTCATCATCATCGGCATAACTTTTTTTAAAAAAAGAGAAGTGTTTCCAACTGTCAAAATAACTGCATCATATGTAGTACTCCTACAAAAGCGTAATATTTTGTTGGCAACAAAAACACAATGCAATGCAGTAAAAATATATATTCCTACAGAAAGCGAATATCATCTTAGTCACTTCACTTTGCATCTTTTCCCTGCAACCCAGAGCGAGCATTGTGTGCAGTAATAATGTTACACAACACATTATGCCATAACACAAAAATATATTATATTTTGTGTAAGAATGTTGCTCGTGTTTCAGCAGTAAAAGGGAGTAAGTACAACACGAGGCATTGTAAAAAGAGTCAAATATCTCGCATTTTCATCTTCATTGAGAATGCTGCAGTCTCATCCTTGGTCACCATTTCTTTCAATCGAAAATCACGTAAATTCGTGAACAAGTCATAATAAACAGCGCAGGCTGCAAGAGAGAGAGAGAGAGATTACATTTTTTCCTCTCGCCTTCAATCTCATTTCATTTCGCTCCTCGTCTCGTGTCTTACAATAGGTATGCATGATGCACTGTAAATTCTTGTGACGACTTGGCCCACATCGATGATACCAGTAGGACGGCTGCATGGATCATAAAAATAGATATTTCGAGCGTCAATTCTATTTTCTTTCAATAACTTTAAGAAAAAAAGTAATGAAGATCTGTAGTAGTCGACAGGATTGTGTTTACTCTCTGATTTAATGCCTTATCAAAAGTAGCTTACGCTTAGAGTAATTTGTTGTTCCATGTGTGAGTAGATAAATATTAGGATTGGTAGAAATCGCATCACTCAATAAAATTGTTAAGCCAAACAATACAAATATACTTGACAAAAATATGGCGTTCGAATTAGAATGAAAGTAAGCACAAAAGTTTCGAAAAATAGCTCTAGTTTTGGCGAACTTGGACGAACCACGTCCGTCTTAAATTCTGCTCTTGAATGTCCTCTCGTCCGTCGTCCATCCGGCGCGGCTGTCTGTCGTTTTTTAACCAAACATACGATTTGCTACTTCGTTTCAGGTACTCGATCCAACCTGAAAATGACTTTCCATCACTAAATTGTTATTAGCCGTAAGTGCGGTCTATCCTGAGCAAAGACTCACTTTGGGCTTTGGGACTTTTTTAAAAGCCCAAGAGCAGAAAAAAGACAGTCAAGAATCAGAATCGTACATATAGTTTTTTTCTTCTTCATACGGCCGAGAAGTATTCATTTGACAGACCGATGATAAAATAACGTGGAGATGTTGCGTTACGTTAGCGTTTTTTCTCGCTCTCTTGTGTCTTTTGGTTTAGCGAAGAACGGAGGAGTGAAGTTAAAACGTGGCCTTAAAAACATTTTTATAGTTTCTATCTCTGCTGCTGAGCCCCCTTTTCATTCACTCTCACTTCACTCGCTCATACGGAGCAGCGGAGAGTAGTGCGAGAGATAATTTCGGTCCCGAGGCAGTGGCTTTTCTTACCTTTTTGATGAAGCTTACCACTAAATGCCACTGCTTTTGCTAGCTGTTTTTTTCAGTTTATTTGGCTTTGTTAACGTTTCGTTCGGGAAGAGAGATGACGATGATGAAGCTTCTCTTCTACTCAAGCTTTTGTAGCTCACGATGATGATGATCGCGATGATGATGATGAGTAGTAAGGAAAATGATGAGAACATTTGAAGCTCTCTTTTTTGTTCTCTACTTAGCTCTTTTCTTTCATTTTGGAATTAGACTTTGTACGGAACGAAGTGAAGAAGAAGAATAAAAAATATATATATTTCGTAGACGAAAGAGTTGAAAGAATGGCTTATTTTCTGTTGTTACGTATATTCACATTTTATGAAGGATATGTGCTGCATCTTCTTCTTCTCATCCTTTTCGTCAACGTCTCATCATCGCATCAGTAACGCAACTTGGCCATAAGCACATATAAATATACACGAATGCATTCGTACGCATATACACATATCAGAGCTCATTTTTTACTTGCGCTAGCCTCCACAGAATTACTACTTAGACCAAATAATGCAACGTAATTTGTGTGCGTTATTATCTACCTGCGTATGCACACATACATATGTACCTACACGTATAGACAGAGATAACTAACATGCCGCATATATGACATAATCATATTTCGCCAACATAACGTCTACCTTCCTCCTGTCAGTTTTTACCAGCTGGATTTCCCATACTCACTCGATGAAACAATGTTGTGTGTGATGTGAGCATTTTACTTTTTTCACTCTCTCTCTCGCTCCACATACTCAGCTGCAATTGTAGTATACGGTTATTGTTCTTATTGGAAAGGAATGCCGCTTATTTACGCTCACATATATTAGATATATATATTTTGTTGAGTATAGTCCATTTGAACGATATCCGAAAAACGAGCCGTCGTCCTCCACAATGGATATAATGAAGGAGATTACAACTTGAGATAATGAAGTGAGTAAACTGCATTATACACGAGAGCCATAAGGAAACGTGAACAGCAAGCACATTGGTATGTCATTATGCAGTGTGTAGGTAGGTCTCTCTCTCTCCTTTTTCTTATTGTGTTCCTCTCATTGTGATACTTACTCTTTAAAAGACATCACGAGTTTCAAACACTTTTCCAGTCAGTAAAATTAACTCTTTTGGCATTTTCACATGGTTATGATCTAGTTTTAAAAAATGAACTCGTACCAAGGAAGAAACATAGTGGAACATTTTTCCACCTGCAATATAGTGTAAAGAATGCATTCTCAATTCCCAATAATAATCATACTTTTGTTGGATGCACACGTTTTGAAGCCGGCAGACTCATATCTACCACACGAGAGTCATGTAAAAGTATGTTGCTCGGCTTAAGATACTATCTCTCTTGGTTCAAGTTGTATATTTGTTAAGATCAAATCAGCCATCAGACTAGACAGCTGAAACAGAGAACACGAGAGCGTCGGACCTGCCTTCACAAGATTTTTCCGCTTTGTATTATTACTTTGTAGATTTTTTTCGAGTTGTTGGCATTCCTCATGATTGGATACAAAATACAAATCAGTTCGTTATTTGGCCGAAAGTCTTATTGTCAAGTAAAGAGAGAATAGGACTACGAGCATAACTGTCTTTTGCCAAAATGAATTGAAGCATGGAGGGATGAGAAGTTTTTGCGGAGTATTGTGCTCAAATAACTGTTGCAGTTGAAATAATAATATTTTCTTTTCAAAATCTTTACCGCATCGTCATCACAAAGGAAAAACATGATTTACGTTTACACTCATTATTCCCAGAGAAAAAGAAAGAAAAAAACTGCGCGGTTAAATTGATGCATTTTATCTAAAAGTGTTAATGCGCGGTTCTCCGTTCAGACGTTAATTTGGTTAGAATTGTGTCTCATATTCATTCAAATGAGAGATAGGATAGGATAGCACACTCTCTAACATGTTCATTATATCCCTGCAAATGATAGAGTGCATTTTTTTGGAGGTAAATGCCAGAGAAATATGCATCATAATTGAGACCGGGTTTGTCTGATTGTAAGTAAGTGAACCAAATAACTGGCATGGAGGAACGGAGCCGGTATGTGAGTGTGGTACACACACTTGTACAAACTCAAGCTACATACATTTGCAAACTATTATACTAGCAGCGAAAATGATGGAAGCTAGCAAGGTATTTTATTGCATTTCCCGTATGATTCTCCGCTGCATATTTTCCACTATTGGTTTTCATTATTGCTCGAGAATTAGTTCCTTCTGAAGAATGATAGGAGCACTCACTCACTCGATATATACTTGCGCCTCTCTGCATCACATATTTATCCAGACGATTTTCAATGAATTGTTGTTGAACATGCATTGTGATACGATGTACTACTACAGGTCTCGCTGTCATTCACTTCTGTCATAATAATATTTTTCTCGCAATATCCTCCATACCAATATCCATCTACACTCGTATCTATATATTTTTTTTATCTGCCGCAAAACTTTTCATACCGCATTTTTTCGGAACGAGTGTGGAATTGTGGAATATAATAGAGTTTACGAATTCTCGCATCGTCATCATCACCATCATCCTTATCGTCATCGTGTGTGCACATGTCGTACATGTAGTAATACACACATAAAACATAATTTGAACTGAAGCATATCTTGCAACGTTCAATAATCCAATATCATGCTCCTCTCTCGTCGTCATATGCCCAATTCTATAATGCTCTCTCTCTCCCTGCCTCACTCACTCGCTTACTTACTTTCATACAATGGGAGTAAAGGTACGCTCTGCGGCTATTAAAGTTAGTTCGTGTTTCACCTGAAGCAACGGCGCACTGCACGGCGTTGCAAGAAGGAGAAGGATGCGAGAGAGAGAGAGAGAGAAGGGAAAAGGAAAGGAGTAATAATGGTGCAGCTAAGCCAGTGGATATATCAGTAGTACGCCTGCTGTAGACGAGTAAGCATAGTATTAGATTATTATGGTGGTTTTTTGGTGAGATACAGAAAAAGTGGAGGATTCTTATTTATCCTTCATCATGCATTATTTTTTCTTGTGTACTACTACGAGTTGAGTTACTCTCTCTTGTCTGCTGCAGCAGCTCACGTTTTTTTGTTACATTACTTGGGTATATTGAGTTTGTGGTATTAAAAAACGAGAAAAGAACTTTAATACCATAGACGTGCATGGCACCACCGTACCACATTAGTGGATAAATACAAAAGGCAAAAAACAGCCCGAGAGAGATGTGTGTGTGTGTACGAAATACGTTTTTGGACAGTGCCACATAGCCTGCCGTTTTTAGTGTATGTGATGTAATCATCATATCATCATCATCGTCATCATCATTCATCAGCCTTTTGTGTATATGGTATTGTATTTCACATTTCAATCACGACTTTTTTTTGCATACAGACGCTCGGAGGAAATGAGATTTTCACTTCAATACGAGCGGAGACCTGAGCAGGTGCACACTGCCAAGGATATTTCTCTGTCTGAGAGGAGGAGGAGGATGATAGTGTGTGCTGCAGTTGCAGTTGCCAAAAAGTTTTCAACGAGAGACGACACACATATTACTCCTCTCTATATCTATATTCACTCACTGTGACTTACGATCAGTTGGACAGATTCTCTGGTAAATGAATAATATATACAAGAAAAATGCCGGTTTCTACAAGTGTCAATAGATATATTTCGGCAGTGGTCCAACTTCAGAGAATATTGCAAGTTTTACCTTCATCCAGGGAATCCAATCCAGTAGCCGGAACTTTTTGGAGTTTTTGTTGGAACTGATAAGGCGAGAGTTGACGCATTTTATGCTAATAATGTAATAATTGGAAAGTTCCAAGCAGGATGTAGATAAGTTGGACGAAGGCAAATAGTTGATAACATCGTGGTTTAAATACGATTTCCATGAATTTCTCTCGACGTTTTCTGTGTGATTGCTTTGGATTTACATATGCCATCAATCGCAGTGCCAATGGTTATGGTGCCATATAAGCAAAGTCTCGCCGTTCGCCATTTCCAGACGACCTTTTTCAGTCTTCACGAAAAGCAGTCATATTTTTTTCTTTTTGTAGTGTTTTATCTGAAAGGCATTTGGTTCCATGAAGTATAGTAATTTAGTATTTTTCTTGAAAGTGACTCGAACTCTAGAGAAGTTTTTTCCCTTTTCTACAAAAAGAACTTGCTGTTTGCTAACACACGAGTTGGACAGCTCATCAAGGAGTAAATTGCGACAAAATTTGTGTAGAATGTTTCGACTAGCCATAAGCACAAGTTTGGAAAATGTTGTAGTGCCATTAGCAGTGCTCTTTTTTAGTGTGAATACACAGGTGCATACACAGAAAAAATGATTTATGGGAGTCACTAAGCACGAAGAGCGTGGACTCAACTGGAGCGGGTTTCCAGCATTCTAGAAAAAAAAATCAGGAGAGAGAAAGAGGGTATATAGAGCTGCATTAAAACCATGATGGCGAGAGAGAAGGAGAGAAAGGCATTTATTTGATGGGAGCAGGCTTAGCCTTTTACTTTTTTGCACCTGCCTCACAGAAACAAGCTCGTTAAGTAAGTGTGACAAGAGTAATTCATCGAGGAAGACGTATTACACTATACCTCACTCCTTTTTTTACTTGTATAAATATATATATACGCGTGTAAATATCTGTTGTTGATTGTTAGTCCTTTTTATTTCCTCCATACAAGAGGAACGGGTTCGATTTACACGATAAAAGTCACAGGTTCTATGAGCTACCTGTGTTGAGCACACGTAGAAAGACATCAAATTGCCGGCGGGACACCTTCTATTAGTGCCACACACACACTCACTCCTCTACTTCCAGTTTTTTAGACGACAGCAGAGAGAGAGAGAGGAGCACGGAAGAGCTACTACTCCTTCTTACGACATGACACTTTGTGCATAATGTATGAAAGTGTGGAAAATACACACGACACATGCAACCTTTAGTGTGTACAACATGTTTCGCTGGTAGTGGTGATGATAATGATAAGATAAGTAAGAGAGAGAGAGTTATATACACAAGTTTTTGTGTGGAAACCCCTTTCACTTTTTTCATGGAAAAAAAGAAGTTGCTGAGTAGCGGAGGAAAAAGATTTGTCCAAGAAGAAGGGATAGGCGAGGCCACACGTTTCAAGTGTTTGTTTACAAGTGTTACGGTCGATTTTTTCGTGTTCTCCAAATCCTGGTACCCAGAATTGTCAACAAAAGAGAGAGAGAAAATTGTCTCGCTCTGAGCCACTTTCGCCTCGAGGTTATACACAAAAGGAGGACGGTGACTTTGTACTGTTTGAACTGCGCCCACAAGAAAAAAAATCCCCTTTTTGGGTTTTAAGCTCTTTTGTGACGGAGTTGTAATAATTACTCATAGCTTGACGCGTCCCAGGTATACATGTATCCCAATATTCCCAATTCCCAAGTAGTTTAAGAGTGAAGTTATTGTTCTCACTCGGAAAATATATATTTCCCCAATCACTCACAAAATTTTTGCTTTGCCATAGGCAAAATGGTATTAGTTGTTTCTATTATTACTCTTGTGTCATGTCATGATTGTGATGATTTATATTAACTTTGTTCCAGGCGTTTACATTCTGCTTACCTCTGGAAGGAAAATGGGATATATATTTTCCCCATGTCATGTAAATCTCGTTGGCGCAATTAACGATCTGGAGTGTATCTTCACTTCTCTGGAGGAAAAACGGCAAAGTCGGGGACACTAATCAATCATGCCCGTAACCTACCCTGTAGATCCGGGCTTTTGTAGAATAAACGGCGTAAAAGCCTCAGAAGCTCGTTTCTACAGGTATCTTACGGGCACTGAGTTATCGTAATGTCCCGATTTCATCCCAAAGGCGGAATTAACAACGGGCTCTCTACACCATCTCTCTCTGGAACTGGGGGCGCTGATTGCGTAAGCGAAATTGGGAGACTCGAGGAGATTTTGAACAAATGCCAGCGGAGCGAAGGGATTTAGCGCAATGAACTAGCCATTAACGATTCATCGGGAGAGGAGAGAAGGGCTTCGTAGACACGGACTCGGAGCAGGGTTCATTCCAGAAGCTCTAACTCGAGACTAGAAACTGATAAAACTTTTATCCTAAATGTAGCCGTGTGATTTGCAGTTTGTTTTTGAAACGAAAACGAACAACATCGAATATCGATACGAAAATATTTTATTTTTAGTTTAGGACAATATGTATTTATCGTAGGGAGAACTCAATGAAAATGTTTTTAGTATTTTGTCTAACGTATGTAAGTATAAAAACTGAAAACTTATATATTTGCGCAGAAGATAAATTATTTCCAAAAATCTAGTTAAAACCTTATATGCTAACGCGTTTGTTCAAGCACCCATACTTATCCATCAAAAATGTAGTTTTAGAAGCTGAAAGGGTGCTTCATTTTTCTCTTTTCATGTTTCGCCTCAATCTTCTTTCGAGACAGATTTATCACTCAGTTATGCTATAGGACAAGCTCTCGTCGTTCACACAAGAGACTTAAAAAATCGAACCAACAGCACAGCGTGACCGTATAGTCATATTCATTGACAGGACTAGGACCTTCTTTGGCCATGGTCATAGCCATAGTCATCATCATAGGAGCAGTATCATCACCACACTCCATCCAGCTAGTTCAAAAAGACATAAACATAAAACCTCTCAGAATTGAATACAAAAAGTTCAGTTCGGAGAAGAAAGCAGGCAGAGCCAATACCATAAAATATAACCCAGAGTGAGGGCGATTGCTAGTACACAATAGGGAGAAAGATATGGTATTTGTTGGATAGAGCGATAAGATGGAAACCAGAGAGGAGAAAGGAGGAGAAAACCACCAACGTATTTACAATTTCAGTCCATTTCCCTCCTGCCAATTTTTATGATTATGATCGGGCCCCCTGTCCGAGTTACATGTAAACCTTTCAGGATTTATTTTTTACTACAATTGCAGTTCCCGGAGAAAGCAAATTCACCCAAGAAAAAACATACAAGGGAACTATGTTTTTATACAGGAGCTATGAATGTATATTATGTTATGCACACACATTTCTTATCCTCCAATTCTTTCAGTTCATATTGACAATTATGGTTTGGAACATGGTAGCGTCAAACTGGTTCTGATTTGTGGTGGGAAAGAAGGATTTTTTTTTATTTTGGAGAAAATGATCATTTTTTAAGTACACTTGAGTCCAGTCCACAGCCCATTTGGTGCTTCCTGCTGCACACTAAAACAACGTGAAATTTGATGGAAAGGAAAAACAGCGGGCTCAAGTCTGAAGTTGCAAACAACAATATATACGCATCGAAGCGAAATTAACAGCTTGTGCTCCCAAAGCCTAAAACGTATCCACTTTATTGTCCTGCTCAATCCCACATACTCCATAAAATGGTGAACATAACACAGCCCAATATTATGGAGCCATATGCTAAATAAAATAAAGTTATTATGAACCATGAATTTGAAGTTTTATTTCACAAAATCCACACGTTGCATCTACACCCGCGGAGGAAGGAAGGTGAGCACACTGTAATTAATGACAAAAGCACGAGTTTATAATTCCAGCTCATTTCCGCTCGACTTTGCATCTACCCCATTACATCATCCTTTACACTTGCACCGCATCACCAGAGGATAAAATTCGAGTTGATGCTCAGCAGCTCACCATACAAAACAAATCCATTGTGCATTCTATAGTTCGTGGGCTTCCATTTGCAAAAGGTGGATTGACAGGCATGCCATAATAAAGGGAGGGTGGATAATGGGATGGACATGCAAATAATATAAAAGAATAAAGCGATATTTACTTTATTACTTACTCAAAAGTGTTTCTCTACATCCACAGAGTCATTATTATTGTTCGGCATATGAGTCACGACTCACGACGATGTTGTATTTTGTATGTGGACATAAGCAAACATGCTGCCAACACAATTGCATAAGCTCGTGTGCTGAACGACGATCTCGTTCTTCAAATGAATCAATTTGATGCTAGCCTGAACTAATGCATCCGAAAAATTAAGCCAACTTTGTGAAGGAAGGAAGAGGAGGAATCATCGTTCAAAGAAGTAAAAGATGCCCTGAACCGACAGGTTGGCTGCGTGTACTCTGCTCATAAGTTGCAATTAACTTGTCTTCTTATGGAGCCTTGCCCCTGAGCTGTTTCCCCCTAAAACTTGCCTACTCTGTTTGCTACGGTTGTAAATAGTACATACATGTGTTTGGGTAATATGGCATATATGGTACGCATTTAATTTGTTCAGGAATTCTTGAATTGTTATGTCTCTATTATCAAAGATACGTGGTACAATGTCAAGATTGGATTGAATTATGTACTGACTACATGAATGCGATTACTTTGAAACAAGATGAACAATAAAACAATTAATTTAGTTTCCGTAAATATTTTCTCCTCACAATACTGCTGTGATTGTTGAAATATTTAATACAAAATTTTACAACTGTATTCGCCGGTGGAGTAACATTACATTTGTACACTGATCAATGCCCTTTTATTATTATTTTCAGTTTTAGTCTGTAAATACAAGAAAATTAAAATCATAAATTTGTAGATGTGCGTATTGTAATTTAAGTTTCTTTTCTCGCACAGTACACACAGATAAAATTATACGTACCTAATTTACCACAATTTTGGCCACGACCTCGTATCTCAATTAAGTAAACATTGACTCATCAATTGTTGATTTATCGCGATAATTAAAATATTTCCTGTGACAAAAACCAGTTACCAGAATAATTTTGTAACATCGATGTGTATTTACCTACTTACCAATAAAAAACTATATAAAACATGAGACTTTCATTTCATAAAATTAACAAGAATATCCAGATTGGATTTTCTTTCCTGGAATGATACGATGATCACAATGGCCACTCCGAATTGCGTCTCTTTCTTAGCTCGGACGATGAGTAGATCGCTATTTCGCATGAATTCATTCTCGTTTTCACGACTTTTCTTCTATCACT
>JAQFZW010001655.1:0-24340 GCA_034687055.1 Heteromurus nitidus
ACAGAAAGTCGATTCCAGGCCGGAATAGCTCACCTGCTTTCTTCGTCAGAAATGTTTCTATAGATTCCACCAGCTTGAGGTTAATGTCATCTTTAGGAGTACCGGAAAAAAGTATAAAATCGTAAAATAAATATATTTTTGGTGCATGCTTCTCAATTTTGAAAAAGTAAATCAGGTGAACAACGATGAGAGAGAACAAAGAAGTACTAATCGTTAAACATTGGCTGCAAGTGAAGGAAGGTCGGGAAAGTGTAAATTCATTTTTATGCGAAAAACGTTTTCACTTCAGTTTTGATCAGTTCATAAAAATAAATCAACACACAGAATGTCCATAGGCTTCTGGGACACGTATAAGAACCGGGCAATTTACCTACTCAACTTTTTCTGATGAGAAAATGTAAAAGGAAACTAAGAGCTTTCTCTGACTTGGGCTTCAAGTTACCCAGCTAAATATCAAGTGGCACAAGAGAAACCAGCGGAATCTATTAAAAAGACTAGAGCAATGACATAAACCTGCCTGGGCCAACAATACTCCACTCCCCGTTGGCACTTTTTCGTTCAAAATAAACTAAAGTATTAATGCACATTTATGACATTCAGAAAATGACTTTGAGACCTGCGAGCCTTGTAGTTGAGCAAAAAAGGATATATACATAGATTCTAAGGAAAAGAAAAGATGAAAAAGCATTCCCCATATACATTTCACCTGGAAGCAAGTTATTTCCTGAAATAGAAAAAACACGGTTTCGTGCTTCAATCCCATTTTTCGCTCATGCCTACATTCTCTCTCTCTCTCTCTCTCTCTCTCTCTCTCTCTCTCTCTGTTGGTTGGTGCCAATCTACTCGACTCATGATGAACAGAGACTTAAGTAAGTCCTTCTCCACCACTTTTTCCCCAAAACTCTCTTTCGATTTCCCAATTGCAAAATACTTACACGATCCAATCAATTGGATTACTTGCAGTCATGCACCACACACACACACACAATTCTCTCTTTGCCGCAGCACAACAGCAGCAGCAGCGCACTATAAACTGTGAGCTCAAGAGTACAAAAGCACTTCCCTAATTTCCTTTGGAGGAGAAGAGTAGATTTTAACTATATACTTTGATGTGGCCCACTTGTTATATACACGATTTTGCATCTGAGAGCATGAGGGAAATGTTTGTATGAAATATGGGTTTTGTAGTCTTTTGTGGAAAGCCTTTTATGATATTTCTCTGATCGAAATGAAATGAGTGCCGTACTCAACATATATCAGAAAGAGAGAGAGAGAGAGAGAGAGAGAAAGTACGTGAGTGAAAGAGAGAGCAATAATCAGAATAAGAGGTGATCTACACTCCCGCAAATAAAAACGTACCATTACCATTTACACCACAAACTCTTGATCTCTCCTCCTCCGTCGTGAATTGATCGTACCCTTTTGATCAAGCAATGGCAATAATATTCATAAAAATCAGAACTTCACGTGCAACAGAATTAAAATGGCTTTCGATAGGTATACACTTTTCATTTCGATATGGATTTTTAATACTGCGAATATCACGTACACAGCTGAATTTTTGTTAGTTAACCATAACGGCCCATTTCCATTTAGCCTCTCGTAATAATTCTCATTCTCCTCGATCCTAGAATAATTATCCTTACACTCACACTCCTTCCCTGGGCATATTGTGTTTATCCCCATTTATACAGAGTAAATATTAATGTTCAGCACTTCCTTCATATTTTCCACTTCCACCCTTTTTGCAAGGATTTTAACAGCCTGTGGACACGTAGTATAGATTATCTGTAAAAAATCCTTGTATATAAGGTGTGACATGTATAAACCCTGAACCCATATCGTAGTATTCCTTTTTTGCCAGGGTACTTACAATGCTAATGGTGATTACATTTGACGCGTTGAGGATGATGAAGAGGTTAAGTATTAAGTGTGTATAACGAGGCTGGATTGTTTTATGGCGTTCGTTACAGTTCAGGTGAGGTGCTCCTTAACGAAATGTGTTGAGTACAAGAGTTAAATAGAATGTGAAAGAGGAGATGAGTAGTAGCACATTATCCGCGCTTCTGCTTACGATATTCTTCAACTTCAAACCGTAAAGTGGAGTAAGTAGGTGTCATGTTACTGTCTGGTCGGGAAAAAGCATATAACTTTTTATCTCGAGGGGAATATCATTTATGATCCTCTGAATAGTGTAATAATGCAAAAGCTTTAGTTTAGGTTACAAAAAAACGTTACGAGTACAGCATATGACCAGAGGAAGGAAGGGGAAAAATATGTGAAAAATGTTTGTAGAAGAGCTTCGTACATCTTTGAGACTTCTGAGGAAAAAAAACTATGGCCTAAAGCCTTTTGTATGCGATATGAGAGAATAAGAAGATTCACTTTTATTGCGCAATCAACTGCTTACATGTCCCATATGGCTCATAGGGAAAATAACCTCGCGGAATAACTTATGCATTTATACTGGTTCCTTAATAATAAACCCTTGAACCAAGGAGGAGCGTCTAGTCCATTTCCCTGGATAGGATTTCGGCAAAAAGTAGATTAGGAGCGGAGATATACGAGGTTGGAAGGGAAAACAGAGAAAAATTAGGTACTCTTTATTTTTGTTTAGTCTTCTGTATCTCTCATCTCTTTTTACTCTGGCTTTCTCCAGAAGGAAAAGAAGCTATTATTCTTACATTATAAATTCAGAGAGCAAAGTTTACTTTATCATGGTCATGATGAGCTCTTAAGGAAGTCGGCTAATTACTGAAAATTAGTCGTTCCATGAAAATTTCTCTCAACTCCTAACGACCACTTTGCATACGATGTGTTTAAAAAAAAGTGCGGCGCATCTGTAAAATGTATGAATGCCTATTTATCTACTCACCCACTCTCCGTGAACCACTGGTAGTCGGAGTGAATGTCATCAAAGTCGTCTTGAAAGCTAGCATCCATTATAGGCTCCAGCCCTACCAACCCTCCCACCGCCCCGTGGAGGGAGGACGAGGCTGACACTCCCCGATGGAAAAAGGGGACTCCACCACCACCACTACTTCCATGCTGCTGCTGCTGAAGCTGCATTTGGTTATGGTAATTTTGCTGATAGTGCCTTCCTCCAGATGAGTTCGCGAGCAAAAATCGTATAAGATCCTCCCGACTCAATTCCCCATTGTCATTGTGCTCCTGCTCCTCGTCGTCGTAGTCCTCATCATCATCATCTGCTGCTGCGGTATGTACTCCTCCTCTATGTCTTACATGAGGATCTTCAAGGGAGTCACGAGGCTGATCATCATCCTCATCATCATCCTCCGCAGCATTCCTTTTTCTATGTAAATCTGAAGATGATTCTTGTGGCTCCATGCTGAGATGATGTTGGAACCAAATCGAACTTTGATTCTTTGAGTGAGAGGAGGAGGAGGAGGCTAAAGCACGTTTTCTCCTAAGCTTCCCACCACCAACACCTCGTTTCCCCAAAAGTTTGCTCTTGCAAGTGGGACAAGTATTGGTATTGACAGTAAATGGCTTTGATGGATTTTCTCCCTTTCGTTGTGGGGAAAGTGAAGTGGGATGAGCTGCTGCTGCTGAGGTACGAGAAGGAGCTCTCTTGTTTGGACAGTTTTTCGAAAAAGTTTCCACCAAAATGGGATGATGACTATTATTATGTGGAAACGTTCTATTATGTTGATAGGCCCTCTCTGACTGGATAATGGGATTCTTTGGAGGCTCAAGAGATTCTTCAACTTTTCCTTGTGGCTCCTGCTCCGACGCTTCTACACAAAATCCAATTTCTTCCGTTGATGGCTGGTGATGGGGAGGCTGTGGTGATTCCTCACTCTGACTTGTGGAGGCGACCACGAAGGATGTGCCCAGATAGCCTGAAAATAATTCAAAACGATGAAAAAAATGAATTCTTGTCTAAATATATTTCTACATCCTTTCAACATATTTTCAACATATACTTAACATTATTGCCAAATATTGATAGGTATTTATATGGTTCATGGAGTAATAGGTGCTGACGACATGATGATGATAAGTCATGTAGTATAAATAGGGCTTTTATCTGATGACAAACTTCTACACATTTTTTCCTCTCTTTTGTGCTCATTGATCGATTCTAATCTCATTGTGAAGATGAGAGCTTTTCTCTTCTTCTGCTGCTGCGAAGAATAAAAAAGTAGATAAACATTTACTTTTTTGTTACTTCGTCTTCTTTTTTTGGAGAATAATAAGGAAGCGAGTGCCAGCGCATCATCAGTACCTATTTTACGAGCACAGTGGAACAATATTAAGGCTAGAAAGTAGACAAGACACATTGAGAGCAGCGGAACGCCATGATGCCATGGCCATGCCACCACACCACAACCATATCACCCCGATAAAATAAGCTTCACTTGCCAAATGCAAGACATTTTTTTGGGTAGTACATCCATTACATTACTACGCCATTTCTAAACAAGAGTATGGTTCTCCTATACTCTCATGCTCACATGTTCCAGAAGGACAGGAGACGGGATTGTGTGGAGCAGCAACCGTTTCGTAAACTGACTTTGATATATGATGGCATTTTACATGGAAAGAACCTTTTGCCACTTTTTATTATGTCCTGTCCTCTTGTTACTCTGAGACCATCCTCCTTATTCGCACACGGCCCACTGCTTACATATAGACTTCGTAAAAGACTATATTTTTCGGCACATTATTATTATGCAATATGTTATGTACATAAATGCTACTCTAAAACACTTTTCTCCAAATGCTTCGTTGCCTCTCTCTCTCTCTCTCAGCAAACCCTTTTTGATGCTTGTTCACTTTCTTCATTGATTTACATACATGTGTACATTATGTATAGTTTGCGAAATTCCATGATCCAAAATGTTTGCAACATGTGAACTCTGGCAACTGGAATGTGCAATAAAGTTACATCAAGAGAAAAGCTTTCACACATGAATATATAGCTGCTAGGCTGCTACCTAAACTTTTGAACTCATCGCCAGGAGAATTCGTGAATAAAACACATTTTAGATTACAGGTTTCCTGAAGAAAAGTGCTAAAAAGTCAGCAGAGCTAAAAAAAAAGTTTGTTTTGTATACTCGGTTCACAAGAGTCAAGATAGTACTCATCTATTACGTTGTTCCTCCGATTTAGGTAGAAATGTGTTTTGTAAAGGATTTTCTGCCTTCTGAAGAGGACTGTTGAGAAATTGCCGCATGTTTTCTTTCATATACTGTTTATATTGACTACCTATGTGTAATAATAAGGATGTATCTGTCACCGCAAAATACGAATTGGAGTGGCAACTACGAGACTGCGACATCAGCATAATGACAATATATATATATCCTGGGTCGATCCGGTATTTTCATTAAGTCTAATGTTCTCAAAACGACACTAGGGGAATTCGAATTGTTGCACTGCACACATTATGCTAAACCGCAAAAATACTGGAATAGGAAATTGTTTTGCGATAGTCAAATTGCTTTGGAGTATTGATAAGAGGAGTAGATCGAGCAATCAAAGCAGTTAGTTCACAACAAAGAAACTAAGCGATATGATACTAAAATAAAACTAGCTCTGCTACAAAAAAATATATATAGCGTAATGGAGAGAGATGCAATTCATATGCTTCCATCGTTCCATCAACACATTCACATATTTAGGTCATTTTATATTACTTTTATGGAGATAGCAATTCCATATGAAACAAGCTGTGATTTGCAAACCAGTGTACTGCCAACTGCCACATGAACACAAACTGACAATTGTTTATGCAAAGCTGAACATAAACTGAAAATGAAGGAAAAAAGTCAAAAGAATCTTTGTAGCTTTTTTTCTGGTTACAAAAAGAATGTTTGTCCTTGTATGCCTACTCGTGTACCAACAACCTTTGCCTTTCTGGTCTTTAAATAATTCCGGTCACGACTTCAAATTTGGAATGGCGGAGCACAAGAAAAGTTTGTATACTATCAGATTATTCTTTGACAAGAAAATTACCCCATACATTCCACTTCTTTTTAATTTTATGCGTGTTTTATAGTGTAAATCAGGAAATTACGGTGGCACGCTGTCACATCGTATTATGGCAGGTTTACATTACCATTTTTATGCTCTTGTCGGCTGATTGAGAATCTGAAAGCTTGTGAGGCACAAAAGCACAAAAAAGTTGTGACTGCTTTCCCTTTGGAACTGGAAAATACATAGTTTTTTTTTAGGTATGCTTAATGTTGAGTCGTAGAAGGAACAGCGCTGGAGAAATCAATAAGCTTCCGGTGGGGAGCAGTGTGTGCTGTGCACGCTCTCTGTGTGGCACTTTCACCATTACGACAAGTGGAAAGCCAAGCACTCCACGGTTTACACACAAGAGGATTTCTAACGCTCTTTCTTGTGTTCTTGAACTCGCCCTCTTGAACTACTACTATGTTTCGTGTGTTTCTGGAAGAAAACGCAATTTACTCACTGTTCGCTTGGGTGAAGATATTTTTGGACAAGTGTGGAGAAAAACACTCGTCCATAAGAAAAATGGAATGATATAATATAAAGTTATTCTTTGAATATTCATTGAGGGTGTAATGTAATTGGTACAAAAAGCTGGAGCAGCTATAGAGCATATAGCTACGTCAGCTAGTTCCTTGAGACTCGAGTTTTCTTGTGGACAAAAAGTTTTTTTCTTGCCGTTAATGGAAGTAAATGGAGAAGGCGATGAGGCAAGACAGAAGCTTTTTTTCCTCCTCGTCTTTTTTGCGTTGTAAATGAACAGATTTAATGACGATAGCATGCAAATGTTTCCTCTTCCTTGGGTAAGTAATATATAGGCAGCATTATTCTCCCTTGTGAAATGATTTGTCAGGTTAGGTAATGGAGTTATAAATTAAGGGAATGATTTAGGACTACTGCGTACAACTATCCTACAGAAATAAACTTCAAATGCTATACTGGTCTTCCAATATAAAAAACGATGTATATCTGATGATGAATCTTCGGATATTCCGAAACGGAAAATTCAGATGCGAAAAGTAATCTATATATTTGTATGATGCATAAATTATATGCTGCTACGACAAGCAGGTCAAAATTTCATCCAGTGTAGCGACTTTCTGTTATGCATACTGCATGCAATTGCTAAGTATAAAAAATATTTAGATGATAAGACTAACGGCAGAAGAATGACCTCATAAATTTTTATAGCTCATTCTCAAGAAAGAGTCCTCACTGTTTGCTTGGTTGCATTAAAGACAAACGACGATTTTCGACGCACCAAGTCTCCCTCAAATGCACAGAGAGTATATGAAAGTGTGGCATTATTAGTCTGAGAAGCGAAAATAAAAATAAACAATTATTGCTAAAAGTCTTGGAGAATAAACTATTACGTTGAAGCTTATATGGAGTTTTGAGCTTCGCAATATGCATTTAATGATGAGTTTAATGAAGAGACAAAAACTTTAATACAAAAGAGCATGTAGCAGCATTACATATCTTTTTCATCCACCCTTTACGAAATACGAACAATATTGACGTGAAAAATACGAATCGGTGATCCAAATCCTTTGGTTTACGAGGTACTTTTTATGGTGCCAAAATAACTGTAGAACGTCTGGAGAAACTTAAAGTTCATAGTTTCTTGGTCAATTGTATATGAGTGCTTTTCTTAACTTCATTCTTATAATAATGTCGTATAAGGTAATACGAGAACGACCAAAGTCTACATCGAGAGGCATAACGAATTTAATTGCATCTTTTCTACAGCCACTCTCATCATCGTCTGGATGCGTCATCCTGTCATTATATGATATGGTCCCTCAAAAAATAACTATATGAAAATATAATGTAACTAAAATTGTTTATTCGTGTTTGAGCTCTGAAGAAGATGAGTTGTATTCTTTTGGTAGATGACAGAACAAGTGCGAGTTTATATATCCATTAGTACGAATATTCAATATAATTTTCAATCTCGTAAATTCGTTGTGTGGAAGTAAATTGCAATTTGAATTTTCACTCTTGGTAAGTATAGGAATCCTGACTAGCTAAATAGAAATGTGTGGTTGTAGTATGAAGGAAGATATACTCAAATTAAAAGGGTTAAAATTATATTTTATGTGTAATTAGATCCTTGTACCTGGAACCTGTGAGAGAGATGACGACTTACTTCAATGCTGTAGTTCGCGCTGCCGATAAGAAACTTATCGCCAAAACCTATCTCACTGACTTGGGAAGCGTTCCATGGACCTGGAAAGTGACTTACGACAAACGAGAGCTAATCGGAAAAAGGTTGTTTAACTCGGTTTTATGCAGCCCATCAAGACCGCTCGTTATTAGCAAAAGAGTTCGGGAAGGAGACAGTGCTCAATCCCCATTGCCATCCCCCGTTTCCTCCAAAATTTATAAAATTATGATCATCTCACTTCGTGGCGAGCAGGTTCGATTGGAAGTTAACAGTTCTCATACTGTGAAGGACTTGCTCTATATGGCTAATCGACAATTGATCCAGCCCTGTACTTACGGAGGAAGTCTAATTTTCCTCAAGAACCAAAATAAACTTTACACATTCTCGAACGCGGAGAGGGACAACGCATTTCAGCTCCTGGAGGAATACAAAGTTGACCAAGACCCTGTTAACAGAGCTACATTCATATATGCGCACAGACTGCCCGGCGGTGGGCGTGGGACCAGTTCCGTTGGCTTTGAGTTTGTCGACGTGGAAGGAAAAATTGTGTCTGGAATTGGGAAGGAGTCGATTAAAGAAGAAGACTTCAAAGCCTACGACAAAGGTTTGAATTTCATTGGAAAATGCTACAACGAATCATGCGTTTCCCAGCGATATCTTCCGAAGGGGAAAGTCATGTATAATCTTGGATTTCGGCCCTTCGTACAACTGACCCCATCGCGTTGCACTTTCGTTTGCCCAGCCTGTCATGATTATCGCAGAGAAACTTTCAAAGTGTCAAACATTTTGGTTTCGGGAGCAAAGGCAGAAATTCGCTACCGTAAAGAACGTCAGGCCAAAGTCAAGACTGTGACACTGGAAAGTGAGTACCCCAAGTATGTCACGTTTGAAGATGGTAGAGGAGACGAAGTCAACCAGGGTATGTTCCAGTGGATTGAAATTCGGACTGTTCCGATGGACAAATCCCTTTATGATTGTGCAGTTTGCGATGAGAAAATTCGACAGATTGCTGATGAATGCAAGAAGGCATGTGGCCATGCGTTTCATACTGACTGTCTGAAAGATTGTGATGATTGCATTGTTTGTTTCGCGAACATAATTGCTGATGTTCTCCTTAAAGAAACTCTGCCCTAACAGCAGTTTAAAGTTGGAATGCAGGATGTGAGTATATTTTTGCATGATGGAAGATTTTGTTGATTTATATTTCCATTTGTTTTTGTATTCTACTAAAAAACTGCACTTATCTACAACGTATCTTTTAAGACTTTGGTGTAAAAACATTTTGCATTATAAATGGACCTATTTTCTCCACGTTTGTGGTGACTTATGTGTACTTTTAATAAAAACAACATATTTGTTCTGAACACAACACAACGCTATCCGAATATTACACCATTAATTTGTCGGATCATTAATTTCGTTGAGCCCCGTTTCCTCTTTAGAAATCGAAACTCTTTGAGCAAGCAAACCAAAAGCTTTTCACCTTGATCGCGGTGGGAAGGCTGTTTGCAGGGGAGTTAGGAGGTTTGTTAGAAGTTATATGGTTAGAGAAAAATGCATGATTTTTTAACAAAGAATCTCAGCTAAACGCTTACAAATTAAGCACATGCATTATCATCGGTAAGATGCGATGGGATTTTGCCAACATCACATTTCTTTCCGCATGAACCGTTCGAAATCAAATATGCTATAAATACGATTTTTTCTGGATACACACAAACAACGTAATTAGCTACGTTTCCCAATTTTGTAGTAAAAATACATATTCTTGGATTTCTTTGTAACCATTCTACACATTTAGTTAGCATATTATATACCTTATATATTATATATATTATATATTTACATTCGATTTTCCATACCATTGACAATGTAAAAATTGCCTGAAAAATCACTTTTCCTAGCTAGTCCAATTTATCTGTAGATTAAAAATTTAATACAAGGGTATCTTAAGTTTGGAGCTAAACATTATAACGTAACACCATATCTACGAACATGCATGTATGCGCATGCATATGCATAAATATCGGTATCCCCATCTGTGTCCGTATGCAAACTTTGTTTTTATCAACATGCACTCTACATAAAACGTCATATCATAATCCCGTTGAAATGAAATAATGTTGTTGTTATCCTCAAAGAGCCAACGCCAACTGAAATATAAGGATTTTTTCGTAATTTAGACAGAGGATGGTAAAGAAAGAAAAGGAGTTCTAGAGGCGTTGCAATTTGCAACCGGTTACTCTTGGTAAAAGTTTCATCTTGAATATTCATAAACATCTTCCGTCAGCAGTTAACGGCCTGTTATAACCACAATTCACATTTTCATCTTTTGGTAAGTGTCCCTTGCTTTAAAGAAGTAAAAGTTTAAATAAATCAAATAAATACGTACAACGTGGTTAAGTAACGAAACACTATTAAAATTAAACTTATTAAAAACTTAAGTTGCAAAAATAGTTACATGCTAATCCAAGTTTGTTGATCTTGATTGTTTTGCAGTGCTTTCACCTTTAGAAGTTCTTGGGCTCGACAATCAGTTCGCTCCAGGATGGCTTATTTCAACGCTGTCGTTCGCGATAAGGATAATAAGCTTATCGCTAAAACCTACCTCACTGATTTGACAAATGTTCCATGGACCTGGGAGGTGACCTACAATCATGAGGAAGTATTTGGCAGCAAGTTGCCTGAAGGGGTATTGTGTGGACCAACACGACCCATCGTGATTACCAAGAGATTTCGAGGGGAAGAGGAGACTGTCCCTGCTAAATCGTACAACATTTTGATTTCCACACTATTTACTGACAAGAAGTTTCGTGTGAAAATCAACAGCTCTCACACTGTGGATGACTTGAGGCTTATGATTGATCGAAGATTCAACTTGAGTATCGATGAAGATGATGGGCGCCTTGTTTTAGATTCCAGGGTACTTCATTCTGGCAAGGCAAACCTTCTTCGTCTCCTGCAGAAGGCTGGACATTACACTGAACAAGAGGACTCATATATTGCTACTATCGCTTATGTGCCCAGCTTGAGAGGAGGTGGTGTTGCTGGGAAGCAATTTTCATTTGTGGACATGGATGGAAACCAGGTTTCTGGAACTGGTGCACCAGCAACGAAAGAAGAAGGCTTCAAAGCCTATGCCAAAGGTTTGAATTTGATTGGAAAATGTTCAAACCAGCGTTGCATTTCCCATTCCCAGCGATATCTTCCAAAGGGTAAAGTCATGTATAATCTTGGATTTCGACCCTTTGTTCGACTTACTCGATGGAGCTGCACTTTCGTCTGTCCTGCATGTAATGATGACGGTAGAGGTTACATGGCGACATTCACGCCAACAAACATTCTAGTTTCCGGAGCAAGAGCAGAAATTCGTTATCGTAAAGGGGATCGGATTGAGGTCAAGACCGTGCTTCTGGAAATTGAAAGTCCGAAGTACGTCAAGTTTGAAGACGGCGATGGCGACGACAACCAGGTTGAGTATCAATGGATTGAAATTTATACTGTTCCATTAGGCAAATCGCTTCATGATTGCGTTGCTTGTGGCATGGAAATTCACAAGGTTGCCGATGAAATCAAGAAAACGTGTGGACATGCGTTTCATACCGATTGTCTCAAAAGATTAAAAGATTGCACTATTTGTTTCACTCAAATTACTGAGGAATCTCTCCTGGGAAAAATACTTTCAAACTGTCAAGTTGCTTAGATGGGAATATTTGTGAAGGAGAAGTTTGTTAAAGTTTGGATTTTTCAGTTTAAGATTAGTTTAACACATTATTGCGCTAGTGTTGATTTCTTTGTCGTAGATTGTACTAAAATCATAATTACTAATATACTATTTAGTTTTAATATTCAGTTTCTTTCTAGCCAAACATATATATATTTCGTACATAGCTGTAACGTTTTGTTCCATACCTATATATCCTGGTGTTTACATGTTAGTCTTAAGTTAAAAGTTTGTTAAGATTTAGAAAATTTTGCTGTTACATATATATTCGTATATATGTCATTGGGTTTGCAGCTTCATTGTTACTTTTTACTGCAATAAACTGTTTTCACTTTGAGGTTTGAACTGGACTCCATTCCATTTTAATTCTTTGGAAATATAGGGAATTCATATATAGATTCATAGGTTTTCATTTAGCTCACCACCATAATGCATAGTTGAGTACTGCAAATTAAGCCGGAAGAGTTGTTACGTTTTAGAGATTTAAACTACAGGATTAGTTTTAAATAACGGCCAAATGACATGCATTTTTATGAGTACTTACTACAGTGGGAATTTGCCAACTTTAAAATCATCTTCCATGAACCGAAGTTGAGCTAAAAAAGCTAATACGATTTGTTCTGGATAAACGGCAATTAACCGGAGCTTCCGGATTCTTGTCTTTATAGCGGATTTGGATGGAGCTATGGAACGAATAGTTTCCACCATTTAACAGTTTAACCTTTGGAGCAGCTACGCACAGATTTTCCTTCGCAGTTTTTATAGGAATGCACACATGAATTGAAGCATGAACAGCAGTTCTAACATAAACTTGTCTGCAAGCTTTCTATAAATCCATGAAATTTTGAACCTAACAAAAAATGTAGAATGATGGAACCTGTGGCATCCAAAGTACTTTTTAAGATGTTGTATAGATGCATACGAGTAGCAGAGCATCTACTCACTCCATTGAAAATCCAACGCCAGAAGCTATTCGCATTTCTTATAAAAATTCATGTTTAACCATATTATTATCGCATTTGTACAAGTTCAAGGAGGACGTATTTAATCTGCGTTCTCCATTTTCCCGAATTTCAATTTTTACCGTCTAGACAGTCTTGTCATTCATACAAGTTCAATTTGATGAAATTGAAATGGATTTTTTTTATGAAATACTTGTACGATGGTTGTTAAAATTAAAAATCAACCGTAGGGTTCTCATTGTTCAGATCTGTGTTGGGATTGGCGTCAAGGTTTTATGCATTTGCTATCATTAAGTTTAACTTTTGTAGGTAGACATTATAAAGCTTTCAAGCTGGAAGTAGCTCACCAATTAAAGCAATCAATCAATTCGACCATACCATCATCGTAGTTGTATTTTGACAAAAATAAAAATCCCCTGCGTTCTCACATTATATGCTCGTTTCATGAAACCATTTGGGAATATCTTATTGATTATTTCTTACCCGACTGAGACAACTTTTCAAACATTTTGTACGATTTTGCAGAAATCTGGGCACCCAAGAACCAGCACAAAATGAACATTATTGGTTGGCAACTATGTCGCTTCCTCTTCTTTCAACACAAGTCACCATCACTGCTACGACGAGCCCCACAAACACTCTCTACAGATCCTCATAAATGCAATGCACTCTCACATCCTCCGTTTTAAAGTACCTCCTCCCAGCATTTGTGCAAATCTGCAAATCTACTTAAGTAAAAAAAACACTAGCAGCCTTTCAACTATGAACTATATTTCTTTGAAATCTGAAGTTGGAAGTGATGCGCTCATCACATTCGAACAAAAAATTTCAAATACACGACTCTGATTATTTAGTGAATCTTTACTTCGCAGCAAGGCAAAAAAGTCCGTGAAGGTTGCATAACCACTACCACTCTGCACAATGTTTTATCCTTCAAATTGGAAAAACTCCGACAAAAAATCTTTCAAAGTGATAATTCCCAACCGAAACCTCCAAGAAATGAAGCAAAACTGCTCATTATCGAAAATCTTGAATTGAAGAGAAAAAACTCAAGTAAATAGCAGCACCCAAACATACACAAGAAAGATCTCTCTCTCTCTCTTATTGCAAGGTTTACCGTTTTATTTTTAGCTGCTTAATATCCGTTGGCTCATCTTCGCTTGACTCTTAAACTTGTATGCAAAAAAATGTGTGAACGACAGATCATGTGCTGTCCATGCTACATGAGCTCATATATGTGTACTATGTTCCATATATCACCAGATCACACAAGTCATCAACTACAGTTCTCTCTGCATCACGCAGAAAAGCATAGACAGAGAAAAAACTTAACCATTTACTCGAAGAGATACATTGAATCCTTCCATGTTTCTACTTCTTCTACAATGTGCATTTTCGAGTAAACTTTTTTTTGGGAAACGTGTCTTTCAAAAGAGAACCATCTCGCATGCATCTGAAAAACACATCTCCACAACAATTTTTTCCCCACACCCTTTTTCATATTAGAGCAGTGATTTAACTTGGGAACATCTGTCTGCATCTTTATGCACCCTACGCACCAAACGAGAGAAAAAATCTTTAGGGGCTCGCACACACAAGTATTATATATCATTGCAGTTGTGGACTTTTCATGTAAGCCGAGCCTCAGTGTTTCTCCTGACATGGCATATCGTTCGTAGTAGAACGAGTATATTGAAGTCGCAGTGCGAGTGCGAGCAAGTAGTCAATACTCATGAATTTTTAAAACCACAACTAGACGACACATCCATTCCAATCCGTTCCACTGAAAAGCGCAGTGCTTTGGAACTTTGGAAGGTTTGACTTTGAGAGAGAATCTCTCTCTACAACAAAGTCTTACTATTCCGAACTATTCTCTACATTGCACACTGCTCCTGTTTTTTGTATGATTTTGTTTGTTCATAAACCCATGTTTGCTGTTGTGTTGATTGCTCCTTTTGAGCTTTGGCTCCATGTAAAAAACTGATTTATCCTGCCTTGACTCCGACCGAGTCAACATTTCAGCTTAACTTGGATTTCCGTTTGTTGTGCTTTGCCAACAGATTCTCAAAAAAGATTGAATTTGCGACAGTTGTGGAGCACACTTTTGCTAAGCCCGTTTCGGAGTCAATATAAAATTGTTCAGCAGCAGGAGAGAGCTTGAAGCAGGACCCCATGTAAAATATGCATATATGCTCTTATGCTTTATTTTTGACATGCAACAAAAAACTCGGCTCCAACTGAACTCGAAGATTAAAAGATAATATCTTTTGGGAAGCACACAAATTTGATACCTTAATTAAATGTTGCAGCTTCACTTATCACAAAATTCCCAACCCACACGACTGGATGTTTTTACTGGTTTATTTGATACGATCATATTTCATTTTTCATAAGTGCAGCTGTACTCTAAACTCTTGCCATTTATTATAGACATTTCTTATTAAACGCATGAATACGGATACAAATGGCTCCAAGTCTTGAGTCATCATAATTTTTTGCCAGGTCTCAAATACTTGGGTGATGGTGTAAAGTGTCTCACAGTCATGAATCATAACTGAGGTATTTACGCACATCATCACAACACATCTTAATGGCATTCTGTCATAATCATAACAACCTGCGTATTATTGCATCTCGGACAGACAGTCAGTAATGACATACAACGGGCAAAATGGACAACTATACAGTCTGCCTTGCCAAAGGAATAATAATAACAGTTACGAGGCTGACACTGGATGACACTTATGATGTGTGAAATCTCAAAGGAACTCAAAGCAGTCTTCGTGGATGTCTTGAGCTTGACCGACATTGTCAGCAGATAATGTGAGACGGTGAACCAAAGTGCAACAAGGCGACTGTGAAAGGATAAGGATGGGCATATGGAATGGAAGGGCTGCGTCGAGGAAAATGTGGGATGTGATTTATGGCCTTGTCATGAGAGAATGAATATTATGCTTCTGCCATGCACACAACAGAGAATGTTTCCATCCGACCATGTATTTAATAATAGGGACATTCCCGTTTTCATGTGGGTGTCTGCCATTCCCATCATCTTCTCTTGTGTATAAGGCTCAATATAAGTATAACCTTGTTAATGTCAAAATGGGTAAGCTTTTCCAGGAGAGCAGGCAGATTTCCACTGTGTGCCTTACTAACAGGTTGAATTTGTTTGACAAGATTTAGAAGGGATGGAAGTGATGACAGGAAGCATCCGCTTGTGAATGACTTCAAATGTTGTGTTTATATGCATTTTCATTTGCAGTTTACTCGTGCGTTATTAAAACACTGAACAAGCGTGACAGGATAATATTCAATTTTAGCATGAAACTAACATGCATGAATATGGGATGGGGTTAAGGAGTTCATGAATTAATATTAAAGCAGCTCTTCAATAATTAATGATAGAATCCATGGCCATGTGCCTGCTTATGCTCGCATTTCAGTTATGCTGCGCAAATATATCTGCAAAAATCTCATGTCGTATTTATTAAAAGAACGTATATGGGCTTAGTTAGACGTCTTCCATTAATTTTACTTAAATTAGCTACGTTTGTATATAAACTAAGATAGGAAGCTTTCGATTATATTTACCTTGATCAATTTGTAGTGTGTACGAACAAGAAAATCCTGGTACTCAATTAGATGATGATATAACTGTTCTTATAAACTGTCCACTTAAAAATGCTGATGATTTTCAATGTATCGGATGACAAAGATGAAGATGAGAAATCCAACAATGAAGGCAGAAGAAACACCCAACACACCCATAGTCCCCGCTGACCTGATGTGCATATACTCCCTTTGCATCTCCTCGTACGTCTTTTCCCGTCGCTCCGTCTCCTCCTCGTAAGTTTGTTCTCGTCGCATCACGAAATCAATTCAATATAAACGAATTCCTGAATTAATAATTTTTCACTCTCACCACCACATCTCCATGCAATCCAATCCGCAGGAGCTCAATTGAATATCAAAAAAATGATTCGTATTCACAAGAGCACCCACTCCACTCTTCCATTCAAAACAAGTTCGTTCTTAAACTAAATACACACTGAATTAGAGAATGTAACGCCCATATAGATAACAATTGTATGCTGTTGTCTGGTCAAAGAAGAAAACAAACAAAATCACTCGATTTTTCACTTCCTTTCCTTCATGCCTCCAGTTCTCACACGAACGCTCTGCTTTCTCTCTTCGAATTACAAGAGCGAATTGATTGAGACAGTTCCCTTTATTGTTTTTTTTCTCTCTCTCTCTCTCTCGTGAGCAGAGTTGCTCCTCTGATGAATTGGCTCAACTCTTCACATCAGAGCTATGTGATGAGATACACTTGCCAATTAGTAAAAAAAATTGGTAAAGAGAGGAAGAGAGGATACCTTAATCAAAGGCTCGCTTTCACAAACAAACACGAGCGTATTACGGACATCGATTACAACACTGGCAAACCTCCACCACTGGCTCCACAATTCTAGGAGGATACATATTGAGCTTTCTCGAAGGATGAATGGATGTATGTATATTTTTTAAAATACTTTTCCTCTGTTTGTTCTTTCCAATAAAGGGTCCTCACTGTTTTTCTACAAATATATATATTTTTGGAGGAACTGTGTAATCTTTTTCTTATAAAATGTATACACACTGTACTATTCTCTCCTCTTGGAACAGTAGCCACTTGTGTCCAATTCCAGTGCACTTTCTGGTTGCAATAATGTTCCACCATTAAGGGGAGAGAGCTCGGAGCGGATATCTCGGTGAAATTGTACTTTGAGCCCTTGTTACAAATTCCAGTGATATAAACCTTAAAAAAATCTGCAAGTGGGAGAGAGGAATGAACGTAAGTAAGCTGGACTGGACTTCTCCGTGCTCACACACGTCACGTATTCAAATGGGGTGTGGGAATAGCTCTTTTCTCTCTACTACACATGCACACTACTGTTTCCACATTCATTCTTTATTGCATTATATGCCTCAAGAACACACGCTCCTTACACTATCCAAACTTGTTTTTCCACTGTCCCCATACTCCAAATGCATTCCTCCTGGAGAAAATATAAGTGAGTGAGTGATCTCATCATCACATCGGCAAGTTAGATTCGGGCTGGAGGCCCGCTCGTCGGCAAACTATTCGGCTAAAAAAGGAGGGTGCGAGCGACGGGAAAAAGTAGGTTTTTAAAATACTAATAAGGACCATATCGCCCTATAAACCGCGCCTGTACATAGTCCGTATTGCACCCATATTACGGATCGATACATCCTTCCGAGTCTCCTTTCTCACCGAACTACCCGGAAAGCGTAATGCATGTAAAACCAGCAACAATCATAGCAGTGGTTTGGTAAACGTGGTCTCGTCCCATACTCCAGGCTGCAATACATGCATCCACAGTCTCCAGCACTGTTCTTCCGTGAACTACGGCAGCATTTGTGTGCGGTACGTTCCCCTCATGTTGACTGGAACTGGAGAGTGAGTTTGGTTGTTTCTCTGTCATGCTTACGCCACAAAAGACTGCTTTCCCTTTAAGCTTATTATTTCGGGTTAGCAGCAAAAGCGTCATACATGAGAAAGCGATGTTGCTTGTTTCGCTCCGCATGCTACATCTACCTGATGCTAGCTACGGTTTCCAAATGACTCTTTTGGCATATAGTCCTTTGTTCCAGTGTTCACCGTTTAAAAATATATTTTTGCTCCAAATTTTTACTACACACTTTTCTTCCAAAAATTCCAGCATACTGCACCAATAAATATGACAAAGTATGTCAATATATTATAGCAAAATAAAACGCATCATGGAGCACGAGTAAAATATATGGGAAAAGTAGTAAGCATTTTGTATGCTCAATCTACCCTGACGCTAGTTTTAGTTTATCGAGCTCGAATGGTGCATGCACCACCACCACCTCCAGCACGCGAGACCGCACCACGTCCATCCAGCTTCCAGCTCCCCTCCGTCTCTCCTTCCTCCAACTCGACTTTCCTCTCCCCTTCATATATTTTCATTTGCCTATACTCGCTGGCGCCACCATGTCGTCTCCCTTCATCCAGAGGAGAAGAGAAACAGGCTAATAAAACAACACTTACACTCTGCGTTCAGGATAAATTACGATGTTTTCCCTTTTCCAGGGAAAAGACACAAGAAATGGGACAAGACAAAAAAGTCTTATTTGCTATTGGCACAAAAGATTCATTTCACTTTTCTCCTCAAATATAAGCGAAATTCTATTAAAAAGGCAGAGCAGAGCTACTGATGCAAAATTATACTTCCATTTCCTTTTCAAGTAATAGTTTAAATCTAGCAAGTATTTAAGTTTTGATATAGTCAAAATAGGAATCTTTTTGTCTCACTAGTTCCTTCTCTTCTCATAGAGTCATGCCTGGCTAAACTTTCATCCTTTTTGGCAACTTAACTTACATCCCTATATACTACGAACAGTTTCTACTTTCCTTCTGGAGAAAGACAAGAAAAGCTTTTCCTGACTTTTTTCCTCCTCAAAAACTAGAAAATGGAACGTACGCAAACTGGTTGAGTGAGAGAGTGCCAAAGTCAAACCAGAAAACTGCCACTGACTGCTAAATACCACCATGGATTTTTTTTCTCCTCTTCTTCTTCCATCATTCATTCATGCAGAGAGCGAAACCATGACGTGGAATGCCAACTTAAGAAAGATCTCTCTTTCTCCAGCAAAAAACACAACTTTCTTTAGAGAATAAAATAATAAGTTGGTACTTTACTTTTGTGAGTTTTTATGAAAAAAGAACTTCACTTGATACTCCTCCTCCAGCTCATATCATTTTTTTAAACATTTCACTTACTCCGACAAAAAGATCCTTAAAGAAAAAAAGGAGAATATAAGAGTGACTCCAGCAGTCAGTCACTCACTTTTTTGGATATTGAATTCACAAGTTTTTTTTTTGCCAGTAGAAAAAAGTTACACAATCGGCTTAGCACAGATTCTTTTGTTGGGTAATAATAAGACGGAGAAAGCATCTATAGAATTGGAATAGGAAGAGGAAAGTGAAATCTCTTTCTCTTTTTGGGTTTTCATATACCATTTTATGTTTTTCTTTGGAAAAATAAGTAGGCAGCCGACTTTGGCTTTGTCTCTTGCGTCGACTTTTATTTCCCTTCTTTTCCTTTTTTTGGCTGACGATTGAGAAGAAAAAAAGTTCATTTGGTATGCGAGAGACAATCCGTTCTCCTCATCCGACCATATTATTCTTCAATAAAATATCTACGAGAATTGAGCATATTTTATGCAAATTGCGCTTTTGTTGTCCCCCTTTTAATCTAGTCAATGAAGTCAACTATCCGATAACAGCGTACATTCATAAGACATTAAAAGCGAAACGGCGACATTTCAAATCGTTCCACAAAAAATAAACTTCTATTTTTCCATTCCATTCTCGGAGTGCCTATTTTCTCTGTTTGTCTTGTGTATATGTCTAATAGAAAGAGTGTGTGCACACAGTTTCGGCTAAGGAGGCGGATAGTGAGCAATTTAATTGAATTGTTGCTTCCTTTTATACACTAAATTATCTTTATCGTTCCGCTTCTATTAAACGTGCACTGCTTCCGGCCACAAAAGCATGAGACTCTTTACTAGTCTTCTAGTCTCTCTCTCGCTATAATAAAGGAGGTATGTTTAATGAGCAAACGAAAAACGAAACTCTAGAGTCGAGAGGAGCTTCTGAGCGATTCGCAGTAAAAACAAAAAAAGGAACTTGCCAGAGAGATACGATTGTAAGCCAAGATTTTTCTGCTATAATCATAAGTAACTGAAGGTATACATTTAAAAGTTATAAGTAATTTTTGTACTAGAGAATTCGAATTTGTGGCATTGCAAGCCACAGTTTTAACAGTCAAATGAGCCGAAACTTCTCATCCAAGAGGGAATGTGTATGTTTGAAAAGACGAATGTTTGAAATGAAACTTGTTAGAATTTCAAGTTGATAGTTGTTACACAAACACAGTCGAGTCTAACTTGATATGTACCTTAAAGAAAGGTATATTGAATGTATAAAAATTTTCCCTATAATATGACGACATTGCGAGTGTATAGTATTCGTCAGGAATGGAGAAAAGCGGATTGAAGAGTGGTGCAGACAGAAGATCCACTTGTACCGTTACTGGAGCATTAGATTTTTATGCCAGGAGGGAAAAGTACTTGAGCCCAGCTCTTCTTCATACATTTATTAAAATCATATATAGTTTTCTATTCCACTTTTCTCTGAAAATTATATCCATAAAAATGTACATATGAAAATATATGTAACTTGTGCAAACTCAAAATATATATCTCCTAACCATATTTTTCACTGTTTGCGTAGAGACACACACGTGCTCGTCTCATATATCATTTTAAGTTGCTCTGTGTGAGTGCACTCCAAAAACCAGTCGAAAAATGGATGTGAGCATTTCTACAATTCAGTGTGGCTGAAGAGAGGAAAAAATGGGAAATGTTTGTGGAATAAATTTGGCATTTTTCTGTGAGAGATTTCAAACGTATTTTATAGAATCAGTAATTTATTGGGAAGATTACTTTTGGCATAGGAGTTTGAATCAATACATCAAATTTTATGGCTAATTTACACAATAGACGAAAGGGAATTCAATGCTTTATTATGGCAATTTATTTGGTCATTGCTCAAAGAATTTTTAGGAATATAATTATCAAACCATTTCAATTTCAAGGGACATTCAACAGAACTCACACCCTCAACCTCAAAAAATATATTTTTTCATCCAATTCAGCGATCTTATATTATGGATCAAGGAAGTTATTGAAGAAGATCTCCAGACAATATTACAGTTTTCTTTACGACAATGATTTTGATTATTTACCTTTCAGGTTTATGTGATTGGGCGACAGTGTGTTTGATCATCGAGTGCTTATCTAAACATGAACTACTTTTTGGTGTGATGCAATTGCATAATATCAAACTGTGTGAGAGGTTGAGTAGTTCATAAAAAACTCATCTCATCTCTTATTTTCTTTTGTTTCATAACCAAAAATAGTTACTTTTTTGTTTTTCGTACCCTCTTACTTTCTTCCACTTCAACAACTTCATATTCTCAACAACTAGCCAATTTTTCTGTTTACTTTCTCATATGCCTTCCCTTTCCTAGAATTACACAGTCGCTGCGCACTATATAAGTTCCCCGAAAGGTATTCTGGCCACGGGTCCATTGGAAATATATTCCTGGAAAAACTTTCTCTCTCTCTCTCCACTTCCAATATTGTCATTTCGTTTTTCATTTTCGTTCTCTCCTTCAAGATGAGTTGTCCTCAGAGTCCTACTGCGCAACGAGAAAAAACTGCTTATGTTGTAAGAAAAAAGCGAAATATTCTTCTTTTTCACGTATTTTTCTCTCCTCTCAACTCTCAAGGAGAGATCCGTGATGATGCAATAAGTAGTCAAGTTTATGTAGTGCCGTCCATATTAACAAAACTTTCTATTACTCTGTTTATTGTTTGTGAAAATGTCTTTCCTAATAAAAAAACACAATGCATACTACAGACAAGAAAGTAGAAAACTTAGCAACTTTCTCTCTCTCTCTTCGGTTGGAGGAATGCATATTGAGTGAATCTTTGGACACAATATTATACTTATTTTCTCCATCAGGATACACGTGTGCCATCCACTTTTCCTCTCTCTCTTTCCAATCTCCATTTTTTCTCATTTTCCCATTCTCCTTTTCATTTATTTTTCTTTCAAACGAAAACCAGGAAAATATATCTAGAGAAAGACTATCACTGCTTTCCAAAAAAAACTCTTCGCAAAAGTCTAAATGTGCAGACACAAGATGAAGATGAAAGTATAAAGCAACTTTCTCTTTTTCCCAAGAAGAATACGAGGAGTTTGATGATGACGCTTTTTCTCTTTCTCTCCAAGAGCGATCCAGTTCGACCCAAAAGTGAGTTTGGCGTGTGTGGTGGTGTATGGAAATAGCAAAGAAAAACATATTCATCTATTTAGTCAAGAAAAAAGGGCACAAGCAGAGAAGTAGTAGCTTCTTATTTTAGGTATATGTATACATTTGTGGAGTAATGTGGAAAAGCAATTGTAATTTTCCTATTTTCCCCTTCATTTTATATAGATCCTTCCCGTCTATTTCCCTTGTAATAAAAAGTTGCTCCTATATATTTTTTGCAAGAGGAGAAGAAAAACTAATGGTTTGCTGAAGTTCAGCATTATAATCTTCTTCCTTTTTACGACTTTCTTCTTCTCGGATATATACGAGATGGTATGGTAGGCACGTCTCTTCGTCAACGTTTTCTTTCTCTCTCTCTCTCTCTCTCTCTCGCTCTTACCCCCTTTGTTCGTACTTTCTCCTAGTCTTGGTAATGGAAGCAGAATAAATAAATGTTGCTGGATGAGCGGAGGAAGAAAAAGATATTAATGGAATCTCAACTCTCTCAGAGAGAATGAGAGAGATGCATGACATCGGGATATGTGTGGGATAAAGAATCTTTTCTTTCCTCTCTCTCTCTCTCCCAGTATTTTTTATAGTATTGCCAATGCCCACAATTCGAAATCAAGCATGTGGAAAAGATGTGTACTCTTTTAGACACCAAATGTATATTTTATACACTCACAACATTTTATCGATTTCCTTTTTCGAATAGGGAAAAATAACAGTGGAGAAATTTACCATTTGCCAAAAAAGCAGTCAACCAACCAATTCCATGAGTTCCCCTCTCTCTCTCTCTCTCTCTCATCTGAATACTCTTTAATGATTTAGCAGGAAACCCGAGTTGGATGAGTATCGCATTTTTGGCTTCGGCATACATACACATCGGCCATTCCACATATTCGGATGAACTCCAACGTTAATTTAGTGTAGAGATTGGAGAAATTTAAATGAGAGACCTTTTCTCCCGACCACTAATCATCAAAGTACGGAAAGTGCTGGCAAAAGTAGTCATCTTTGATATGCAAAGGGCACAGCCCACGTCGTCTGATGTGGATGTTTTCGCTGTGGCAAAAGAGTTGGCGTCTTTGGGGACGATGAGCGAGTGGAGGAGCACACGCTCAACACACACATGCAAAAAAAAACACACGTAACAAAACATCCACAAAAGATTGTGAAATGTTTTAAACACAAAGTGTACCCCCTCCTCATCCTGCATACAGAAAGATAGGCAAGTTTTGGTTGTGTGTGGTGAACCAAACCTTAAATTTATACATCTTTCACAATGAAATAATAATTAATTCCCCAGATGAAAGGGAAACAGGATTTCCACTTCTCTCTCTACCTGCAACTTTTACAACTGCGAAAATATCGTCGACTCCTGAAGAAGGAATAGTGGAGGAGAGTCAGAGTAAATAATCTCCAGAGATGGGCTAATGGACAAATAATATGACATGTTAAATTGTATTGTGGATGAATATATGTGTGCCATTGTGTTTTGTTGACGATGGCAACAGGGTTGATAGAAATCCCACTTCATTTCATTTCCCAGTCCAGTGGGAAATGGGAAATATGTCCAATATGTCCATTAATGCCCTTT